>JBBDGP010006014.1:20000-41144 GCA_037952835.1 Lithobates septentrionalis | reverse complement strand
GACACGGATGATGATTGGTGATGATGTAGAGGACAGGAAGTGACATAAATGTGAGTATTGGGGACACGGATGGTGATTGGTGGTGATAATGTAGAGGACAGGAAGTGACATAAATGTGAGTATTGGGGACACGGATGATGATTGGTGGTGATGTAGAGCACAGGAAGTGACATAAATGTGAGTATTGGGGACACGGATGATGATTGGTGGTGGTGATGTAGAGCACAGGAAGTGACATAAATGTGAGTATTGGGGACACGGATGATGATTGGTGGTGGTGATGTAGAGGACAGGAAGTGACATAAATGTGAGTATTGGGGACACGGATGATGATTGGTGGTGATGTAGAGGACAGGAAGTGACATAAATGTGAGTATTGGGGACACGGATGATGATTGGTGATGATGTAGAGGACAGGAAGTGACATAAATGTGAGTATTGGGGACACGGATGATGATTGGTGATGATGTAGAGGACAGGAAGTGACATAAATGTGAGTATTGGGGACACGGATGATGATTGGTGATGATGTAGAGGACAGGAAGTGACATAAATGTGAGTATTGGGGACACGGATGATGATTGGTGGTGATGTAGAGGACAGGAAGTGACATAAATGTGAGTATTGGGGACACGGATGGTGATTAGTGATGATGTAGAGGACAGGAAGTGACATAAATGTGAGTATTGGGGACACGGATGATGATTGGTGATGATGATGTAGAGGACAGGAAGTGACATAAATGTGAGTATTGGGGACACGGATGATGATTGGTGATGATGTAGAGGACAGGAAGTGACATAAATGTGAGTATTGGGGACACGGATGATGATTGGTGGTGATGATGTAGAGGACAGGAAGTGACATAAATGTGAGTATTGGGGATACGGATGATGATTGGTGGTGATGTAGAGGACAGGAAGTGACATAAATGTGAGTATTGGGGACACGGATGATGATTGGTGGTTATGATGTAGAGGACAGGAAGTGACATAAATGTGAGTATTGGGGACACGGATGGTGATTGGTGATGATGTAGAGGACAGGAAGTGACATAAATGTGAGTATTGGGGACACGGATGATGATTGGTGGTGATGATGTAGAGGACAGGAAGTGGCATAAATGTGAGTATTGGGGACACGGATGATGATTGGTGGTGATGTAGAGGACAGGAAGTGACATAAATGTGAGTATTGGGGACACGGATGATGATTGGTGGTGATGTAGAGGACAGGAAGTGACATAAATGTGAGTATTGGGGACACGGATGATGATTGGTGATGATGTAGAGGACAGGAAGTGACATAAATGTGAGTATTGGGGACACGGATGATGATTGGTGGTGATGATGTAGAGGACAGGAAGTGACATAAATGTGAGTATTGGGGACACGGATGATGATTGGTGATGATGTAGAGGACAGGAAGTGACATAAATGTGAGTATTGGGGACACGGATGATGATTGGTGATGATGTAGAGGACAGGAAGTGACATAAATGTGAGTATTGGGGACACGGATGATGATTGGTGATGATGTAGAGGACAGGAAGTGACATAAATGTGAGTATTGGGGACACGGATGATGATTGGTGGTGATGTAGAGGACAGGAAGTGACATAAATGTGAGTATTGGGGACACGGATGATGATTGGTGGTGATGTAGAGGACAGGAAGTGACATAAATGTGAGTATTGGGGACACGGATGATGATTGGTGGTTATGATGTAGAGGACAGGAAGTGACATAAATGTGAGTATTGGGGACACGGATGATGATTGGTGATGTAGAGGACAGGAAGTGACATAAATGTGAGTATTGGGGACACGGATGGTGATTGGTGATTGGTAGAGGACAGGAAGTGACATAAATGTGAGTATTGGGGACACGGACGGTGATTGGTGATGATGTAGAGGACAGGAAGTGACATAAATGTGAGTATTGGGGACACGGATGATGATTGGTGGTGATGTAGAGGACAGGAAGTGACATAAATGTGAGTATTGGGGACACGGATGATGATTGGTGGTGATGTAGGGGACAGGAAGTGACATAAATGTGAGTATTGGGGACACGGATGATGATTGGTGATGTAGAGGACAGGAAGTGACATAAATGTGAGTATTGGGGACACGGATGATGATTGGTGGTGATGTAGAGGACAGGAAGTGATATAAATGTGGGTATTGGGGACACGGATGATGATTGGTGATGTAGAGGACAGGAAGTGACATAAATGTGAGTATTGGGGACACGGATGATGATTGGTGATGATGTAGAGGACAGGAAGTGACATAAATGTGAATATTGGGGACACGGATGATGATTGGTGATGATGTAGAGGACAGGAAGTGACATAAATGTGAGTATTGGGGACACGGATGATGATTGGTGGTGATGTAGAGTACAGGAAGTGACATAAATGTGAGTATTGGGGACACGGATGATGATTGGTGATGATGTAGAGGACAGGAAGTGACATAAATGTGAGTATTGGGGACACGGATGATGATTGGTGATGATGTAGAGGACAGGAAGTGACATAAATGTGAGTATTGGGGACACGGATGATGATTGGTGATGATGTAGAGGACAGGAAGTGACATAAATGTGAGTATTGGGGACACGGATGATGATTGGTGATGATGTAGAGGACAGGAAGTGACATAAATGTGAGTATTGGGGACACGGATGATGATTGGTGGTGATGTAGAGGACAGGAAGTGACATAAATGTGAGTATTGGGGACACGGATGATGATTGGTGGTGATGTAGAGGACAGGAAGTGACATAAATGTGAGTATTGGGGACACGGATGATGATTGGTGGTGATGTAGAGGACAGGAAGTGACATAAATGTGAGTATTGGGGACACGGATGATGATTGGTGGTTATGATGTAGAGGACAGGAAGTGACATAAATGTGAGTATTGGGGACACGGATGATGATTGGTGATGTAGAGGACAGGAAGTGACATAAATGTGAGTATTGGGGACACGGATGGTGATTGGTGATGATGTAGAGGACAGGAAGTGACATAAATGTGAGTATTGGGGACACGGACGGTGATTGGTGATGATGTAGAGGACAGGAAGTGACATAAATGTGAGTATTGGGGACACGGATGATGATTGGTGGTGATGTAGAGGACAGGAAGTGACATAAATGTGAGTATTGGGGACACAGATGATTGGTGGTGATGATGTAGAGGACAGGAAGTGACATAAATGTGAGTATTGGGGACACGGATGATGATTGGTGGTGATGTAGGGGACAGGAAGTGACATAAATGTGAGTATTGGGGACACGGATGATGATTGGTGGTGATGTAGAGGACAGGAAGTGACATAAATGTGAGTATTGGGGACACGGATGATGATTGGTGGTGATGTAGAGGACAGGAAGTGACATAAATGTGAGTATTGGGGACACAGATGATTGGTGGTGATGATGTAGAGGACAGGAAGTGACATAAATGTGAGTATTGGGGACACGGATGATGATTGGTGGTGATGTAGGGGACAGGAAGTGACATAAATGTGAGTATTGGGGACACGGATGATGATTGGTGGTGATGTAGAGGACAGGAAGTGACATAAATGTGAGTATTGGGGACACGGATGATGATTGGTGGTGATGTAGAGGACAGGAAGTGACATAAATGTGAGTATAGGGGACACGGATGATGATTGGTGGTGATGTAGAGGACAGGAAGTGACATAAATGTGGGTATTGGGGACACGGATGATGATTGGTGATGATGATGTAGAGGACAGGAAGTGACATAAATGTGAGTATTGGGGACACGGATGATGATTGGTGGTGGTGATGTAGAGGACAGGAAGTGACATAAATGTGAGTATTGGGGACACGGATGATGATTGGTGATGATGTAGAGGACAGGAAGTGACATAAATGTGAGTATTGGGGACACGGATGGTGATTGGTGGTGATGATGTAGAGGACAGGAAGTGACATAAATGTGAGTATTGGGGACACGGATGATGATTGGAGGTGATGTAGAGGACAGGAAGTGACATAAATGTGAGTATTGGGGACACGGATGATGATTGGTGATGATGTAGAGGACAGGAAGTGACATAAATGTGAGTATTGGGGATACGGATGATGATTGGTGGTGATGTAGAGGACAGGAAGTGACATAAATGTGAATATTGGGGACACGGATGGTGATTGGTGGTGATGATGTAGAGGACAGGAAGTGACATAAATGTGAGTATTGGGGACACGGATGGTGATTGGTGGTGATGATGTAGAGGACAGGAAGTGACATAAATGTGAGTATTGGGGACACGGATGATGATTGGTGGTGATGTAGAGGACAGGAAGTGACATAAATGTGAGTATTGGGGACACGGATGATGATTGGTGGTGGTGATGTAGAGGACAGGAAGTGACATAAATGTGAGTATTGGGGACACGGATGATGATTGGTGGTGATGTAGAGGACAGGAAGTGACATAAATGTGAGTATTGGGGACACGGATGATGATTGGTGATGATGTAGAGGACAGGAAGTGACATAAATGTGAGTATTGGGGACACGGATGATGATTGGTGATGATGTAGAGGACAGGAAGTGACATAAATGTGAGTATTGGGGACACGGATGATGATTGGTGATGATGTAGAGGACAGGAAGTGACATAAATGTGAGTATTGGGGACACGGATGATGATTGGTGGTGATGTAGAGGACAGGAAGTGACATAAATGTGAGTATTGGGGACACGGATGGTGATTAGTGATGATGTAGAGGACAGGAAGTGACATAAATGTGAGTATTGGGGACACGGATGATGATTGGTGATGATGTAGAGGACAGGAAGTGACATAAATGTGAGTATTGGGGACACGGATGGTGATTGGTGGTGATGATGTAGAGGACAGGAAGTGACATAAATGTGAGTATTGGGGACACGGATGATGATTGGTGATGATGTAGAGGACAGGAAGTGACATAAATGTGAGTATTGGGGACACGGATGATGATTGGTGATGATGTAGAGGACAGGAAGTGACATAAATGTGAGTATTGGGGACACGGATGATGATTGGTGATGGTGATGTAAAGGACAGGAAGTGACATAAATGTGAATATTGGGGACACGGATGGTGATTGGTGGTGATGATGTAGAGGACAGGAAGTGACATAAATGTGAGTATTGGGGACACGGATGATGATTGGTGATGATGTAGAGGACAGGAAGTGACATAAATGTGAGTATTGGGGACACGGATGATGATTGGTGATGATGTAGAGGACAGGAAGTGACATAAATGTGAGTATTGGGGACACGGATGATGATTGGTGGTGATGATGTAGAGGACAGGAAGTGACATAAATGTGAGTATTGGGGACACGGATGGTGATTGGTGGTGATGATGTAGAGGACAGGAAGTGACATAAATGTGAGTATTGGGGACACGGATGATGATTGGTGATGATGTAGAGGACAGGAAGTGACATAAATGTGAGTATTGGGGACACGGATGATGATTGGTGATGATGTAGAGGACAGGAAGTGACATAAATGTGAGTATTGGGGACACGGATGATGATTGGTGGTGATGTAGAGGACAGGAAGTGACATAAATGTGAGTATTGGGGACACGGATGATGATTGGTGATGATGTAGAGGACAGGAAGTGACATAAATGTGAGTATTGGGGACACGGATGGTGATTGGTGGTGATGATGTAGAGGACAGGAAGTGACATGAATGTGAGTATTGGGGACACGGATGATGATTGGTGGTGATGTAGAGCACAGGAAGTGACATAAATGTGAGTATTGGGGACACGGATGATGATTGGTGGTGGTGATGTAGAGCACAGGAAGTGACATAAATGTGAGTATTGGGGACACGGATGATGATTGGTGATGATGTAGAGGACAGGAAGTGACATAAATGTGAGTATTGGGGACACGGATGATGATTGGTGATGATGTAGAGGACAGGAAGTGACATAAATGTGAGTATTGTGGACACGGATGATGATTGGTGGTGATGTAGAGGACAGGGAAGTGACATAAATGTGAGTATTGGGGACACAGATGATGATTGGTGGTGATGTAGAGGACAGGAAGTGACATAAATGTGAGTATCGGGGACACAGATGATGATTGGTGGTGATGTAGAGGACAGGAAGTGACATAAATGTGAGTATTGGGGACACGGATGATGATTGGTGATGTAGAGGACAGGAAGTGACATAAATGTGAGTATTGGGGACACGGATGATGATTGGTGATGTAGAGGACAGGAAGTGACATAAATGTGAGTATTGGGGACACGGATGATGATTGGTGGTGATGATGTAGAGGACAGGAAGTGACATAAATGTGAGTATTGGGGACACGGATGATGATTGGTGATGATGTAGAGGACAGGAAGTGACATAAATGTGAATATTGGGGACACGGATGATGATTGGTGATGATGTAGAGGACAGGAAGTGACATAAATGTGAGTATTGGGGACACGGATGATGATTGGTGATGATGTAGAGGACAGGAAGTGACATAAATGTGAGTATTGGGGACACGGATGATGATTGGTGGTGATGTAGAGCACAGGAAGTGACATAAATGTGAGTATTGGGGACACGGATGATGATTGGTGATGATGATGTAGAGGACAGGAAGTGACATAAATGTGAGTATTGGGGACACGGATGATGATTGGAGATGATGTAGAGGACAGGAAGTGACATAAATGTGAGTATTGGGGACACGGATGATGATTGGTGATGATGTAGAGGACAGGAAGTGACATAAATGTGAGTATTGGGGACACGGATGGTGATTGGTGGTGATGATGTAGAGGACAGGAAGTGACATAAATGTGAGTATTGGGGACACGGATGATGATTGGAGGTGATGTAGAGGACAGGAAGTGACATAAATGTGAGTATTGGGGACACGGATGATGATTGGTGATGATGTAGAGGACAGGAAGTGACATAAATGTGAGTATTGGGGATACGGATGATGATTGGTGGTGATGTAGAGGACAGGAAGTGACATAAATGTGAATATTGGGGACACGGATGGTGATTGGTGGTGATGTAGAGGACAGGAAGTGACATAAATGTGAGTATTGGGGACACGGATGATGATTGGTGATGATGTAGAGGACAGGAAGTGACATAAATGTGAGTATTGGGGACACGGATGATGATTGGTGATGATGTAGAGGACAGGAAGTGACATAAATGTGAATATTGGGGACACGGATGATGATTGGTGGTGATGTAGAGGACAGGAAGTGACATAAATGTGAGTATTGGGGACACGGATGATGATTGGTGATGATGTAGAGGACAGGAAGTGACATAAATGTGAGTATTGGGGACACGGATGGTGATTGGTGGTGATGATGTAGAGGACAGGAAGTGACATAAATGTGAGTATTGGGGACACGGATGATGATTGGTGGTGATGTAGAGCACAGGAAGTGACATAAATGTGAGTATTGGGGACACGGATGATGATTGGTGGTGGTGATGTAGAGCACAGGAAGTGACATAAATGTGAGTATTGGGGACACGGATGATGATTGGTGGTGGTGATGTAGAGGACAGGAAGTGACATAAATGTGAGTATTGGGGACACGGATGATGATTGGTGATGATGTAGAGGACAGGAAGTGACATAAATGTGAGTATTGGGGACACGGATGATGATTGGTGATGATGTAGAGGACAGGAAGTGACATAAATGTGAGTATTGGGGACACGGATGATGATTGGTGATGATGTAGAGGACAGGAAGTGACATAAATGTGAGTATTGGGGACACGGATGATGATTGGTGGTGATGTAGAGGACAGGAAGTGACATAAATGTGAGTATTGGGGACACGGATGGTGATTAGTGATGATGTAGAGGACAGGAAGTGACATAAATGTGAGTATTGGGGACACGGATGATGATTGGTGATGATGTAGAGGACAGGAAGTGACATAAATGTGAGTATTGGGGACACGGATGGTGATTGGTGGTGATGATGTAGAGGACAGGAAGTGACATAAATGTGAGTATTGGGGACACGGATGATGATTGGTGATGATGTAGAGGACAGGAAGTGACATAAATGTGAGTATTGGGGACACGGATGATGATTGGTGATGATGTAGAGGACAGGAAGTGACATAAATGTGAGTATTGGGGACACGGATGATGATTGGTGATGGTGATGTAAAGGACAGGAAGTGACATAAATGTGAATATTGGGGACACGGATGGTGATTGGTGGTGATGATGTAGAGGACAGGAAGTGACATAAATGTGAGTATTGGGGACACGGATGATGATTGGTGATGATGTAGAGGACAGGAAGTGACATAAATGTGAGTATTGGGGACACGGATGATGATTGGTGATGATGTAGAGGACAGGAAGTGACATAAATGTGAGTATTGGGGACACGGATGATGATTGGTGGTGATGATGTAGAGGACAGGAAGTGACATAAATGTGAGTATTGGGGACACGGATGGTGATTGGTGGTGATGATGTAGAGGACAGGAAGTGACATAAATGTGAGTATTGGGGACACGGATGATGATTGGTGATGATGTAGAGGACAGGAAGTGACATAAATGTGAGTATTGGGGACACGGATGATGATTGGTGATGATGTAGAGGACAGGAAGTGACATAAATGTGAGTATTGGGGACACGGATGATGATTGGTGGTGATGTAGAGGACAGGAAGTGACATAAATGTGAGTATTGGGGACACGGATGATGATTGGTGATGATGTAGAGGACAGGAAGTGACATAAATGTGAGTATTGGGGACACGGATGGTGATTGGTGGTGATGATGTAGAGGACAGGAAGTGACATGAATGTGAGTATTGGGGACACGGATGATGATTGGTGGTGATGTAGAGCACAGGAAGTGACATAAATGTGAGTATTGGGGACACGGATGATGATTGGTGGTGGTGATGTAGAGCACAGGAAGTGACATAAATGTGAGTATTGGGGACACGGATGATGATTGGTGATGATGTAGAGGACAGGAAGTGACATAAATGTGAGTATTGGGGACACGGATGATGATTGGTGATGATGTAGAGGACAGGAAGTGACATAAATGTGAGTATTGTGGACACGGATGATGATTGGTGGTGATGTAGAGGACAGGAAGTGACATAAATGTGAGTATTGGGGACACAGATGATGAATGGTGGTGATGTAGAGGACAGGAAGTGACATAAATGTGAGTATCGGGGACACAGATGATGATTGGTGGTGATGTAGAGGACAGGAAGTGACATAAATGTGAGTATTGGGGACACGGATGATGATTGGTGATGTAGAGGACAGGAAGTGACATAAATGTGAGTATTGGGGACACGGATGATGATTGGTGATGTAGAGGACAGGAAGTGACATAAATGTGAGTATTGGGGACACGGATGATGATTGGTGGTGATGATGTAGAGGACAGGAAGTGACATAAATGTGAGTATTGGGGACACGGATGATGATTGGTGATGATGTAGAGGACAGGAAGTGACATAAATGTGAATATTGGGGACACGGATGATGATTGGTGATGATGTAGAGGACAGGAAGTGACATAAATGTGAGTATTGGGGACACGGATGATGATTGGTGATGATGTAGAGGACAGGAAGTGACATAAATGTGAGTATTGGGGACACGGATGATGATTGGTGGTGATGTAGAGCACAGGAAGTGACATAAATGTGAGTATTGGGGACACGGATGATGATTGGTGATGATGATGTAGAGGACAGGAAGTGACATAAATGTGAGTATTGGGGACACGGATGATGATTGGTGGTGATGATGTAGAGGACAGGAAGTGACATAAATGTGAGTATTGGGGACACGGATGATGATTGGTGATGATGTAGAGGACAGGAAGTGACATAAATGTGAGTATTGGGGACACGGATGATGATTGGTGGTGGTGATGTAGAGGACAGGAAGTGACATAAATGTGAGTATTGGGGACATGGATGATGATTGGTGATGTAGAGGACAGGAAGTGACATAAATGTGAGTATTGGGGACACGGATGATGATTGGTGGTGGTGATGTAGAGGACAGGAAGTGACATAAATGTGAGTATTGGGGACACGGATGATGATTGGTGATGATGTAGAGGACAGGAAGTGACATAAATGTGAGTATTGGGGACACGGATGATGATTGGTGGTGGTGATGTAGAGGACAGGAAGTGACATAAATGTGAGTATTGGGGACATGGATGATGATTGGTGATGTAGAGGACAGGAAGTGACATAAATGTGAGTATTGGGGACACGGATGATGATTGGTGATGATGTAGAGGACAGGAAGTGACATAAATGTGAGTATTGGGGACACGGATGATGATTGGTGATGATGATGTAGAGGACAGGAAGTGACATAAATGTGAGTATTGGGGACACGGATGATGATTGGTGATGATGTAGAGGACAGGAAGTGACATAAATGTGAGTATTGGGGACACGGATGGTGATTGGTGGTGATAATGTAGAGGACAGGAAGTGACATAAATGTGAGTATTGGGGACACGGATGGTGATTGGTGGTGATAATGTAGAGGACAGGAAGTGACATAAATGTGAGTATTGGGGACACGGATGATGATTGGTGGTGATGATGTAGAGGACAGGAAGTGACATAAATGTGAGTATTGGGGACACGGATGATGATTGGTGATGATGTAGAGGACAGGAAGTGACATAAATGTGAGTATTGGGGACACGGATGATGATTGGTGATGATGTAGAGGACAGGAAGTGACATAAATGTGAGTATTGGGGACACGGATGATGATTGGTGATGATGTAGAGGACAGGAAGTGACATAAATGTGAGTATTGGGGACACGGATGATGATTGGTGGTGATGTAGAGGACAGGAAGTGACATAAATGTGAGTATTGGGGACACGGATGATGATTGGTGGTGATGTAGAGGACAGGAAGTGACATAAATGTGAGTATTGGGGACACGGATGATGATTGGTGGTGATGATGTAGAGGACAGGAAGTGACATAAATGTGAGTATTGGGGACACGGATGATGATTGGTGATGATGTAGAGGACAGGAAGTGACATAAATGTGAGTATTGGGGACACGGATGATGATTGGTGATGATGTAGAGGACAGGAAGTGACATAAATGTGAGTATTGGGGACACGGATGATGATTGGTGATGATGTAGAGGACAGGAAGTGACATAAATGTGAGTATTGGGGACACGGATGATGATTGGAGATGATGTAGAGGACAGGAAGTGACATAAATGTGAGTATTGGGGACACGGATGATGATTGGTGATGATGTAGAGGACAGGAAGTGACATAAATGTGAGTATTGGGGACACGGATGATGATTGGTGATGATGTAGAGGACAGGAAGTGACATAAATGTGAGTATTGGGGACACGGATGATGATTGGTGATGATGTAGAGGACAGGAAGTGACATAAATGTGAGTATTGGGGACACGGATGATGATTGGTGGTGATGTAGAGGACAGGAAGTGACATAAATGTGAGTATTGGGGACACGGATGATGATTGGTGGTGATGTAGAGGACAGGAAGTGACATAAATGTGAGTATTGGGGACACGGATGATGATTGGTGATGATATAGAGGACAGGAAGTGACATAAATGTGAGTATTGGGGACACGGATGATGATTGGTGGTGATGATGTAGAGGACAGGAAGTGACATAAATGTGAGTATTGGGGACACGGATGATGATTGGTGGTTATGATGTAGAGGACAGGAAGTGACATAAATGTGAGTATTGGGGACACGGATGATGATTGGTGGTGATGTAGAGGACAGGAAGTGACATAAATGTGAGTATTGGGGACACGGATGATGATTGGTGATGATGTAGAGGACAGGAAGTGACATAAATGTGAGTATTGGGGACACGGATGATGATTGGTGATGATGTAGAGGACAGGAAGTGACATAAATGTGAGTATTGGGGACACGGATGATGATTGGTGATGATGTAGAGGACAGGAAGTGACATAAATGTGAGTATTGGGGACACGGATGATGATTGGTGATGATGTAGAGGACAGGAAGTGACATAAATGTGAGTATTGGGGACACGGATGATGATTGGTGATGATGTAGAGGACAGGAAGTGACATAAATGTGAGTATTGGGGACACGGATGATGATTGGTGGTGATGTAGAGCACAGGAAGTGACATAAATGTGAGTATTGGGGACACGGATGATGATTGGTGGTGGTGATGTAGAGGACAGGAAGTGACATAAATGTGAGTATTGGGGACACGGATGATGATTGGTGATGATGTAGAGGACAGGAAGTGACATAAATGTGAGTATTGGGGACACGGATGATGATTGGTGGTGGTGATGTAGAGGACAGGAAGTGACATAAATGTGAGTATTGGGGACACGGATGATGATTGGTGGTGATGTAGAGGACAGGAAGTGACATAAATGTGAGTATTGGGGACACGGATGATGATTGGTGATGATGTAGAGGACAGGAAGTGACATTAATGTGAGTATTGGGGACACGGACGGTGATTGGATGAAATGTTTTCTCACCTCTTCCGGTGTGTATCAAATGGGAGGGGCTATGACGTCATACCATTAGACTCCTGCCGCAGTGTGTTGAGTAGACTCCTCCCCCTCATTACATTGACATCTGAGGCAGCCAATGGCTGTCCGAGTCTCCTGAGAGCGGGAAGACCGCAGACATCACGTGAGATAAGAATTGGAGAATAATGAGCCTTTCCTTCCAATCACCTCATCACACTTATTATCGCCCCTCCCCCTCCCTCATCACAACCAATCACCTTCCATTTACCTCACAGCTCAGCTCCCGCCCTGGTAATATCATACAGTATATGTATATAGATAGTATATACAAGGAGGAGGGGAGTATACAGATAGTATATAGGTGTGCAGAGTAGTATACAGATAGTATATAGGTGTGCAGAGTAGTATACAGATCGTATATAGGTGTGCAGAGTAGTATATAGGTGTGCAGAGTAGTATACAGATAGTATATAGGTGTGCAGAGTAGTATATAGGTGTGCAGAGTAGTATACAGATAGTATATAGGTGTGCAGAGTAGTATACAGATAGTATATAGGTGTGCAGAGGAGTATACAGATAGTATATAGGTGTGCAGAGGAGTATACAGATAGTATATAGGTGTGCAGAGTAGTATATAGGTGTGCAGAGTAGTATACAGATAGTATATAGGTGTGCAGAGTAGTATACAGATAGTATATAGGTGTGCAGAGTAGTATACAGATAGTATATAGGTGTGCAGAGTAGTATATAGGTGTGCAGAGTAGTATACAGATAGTATATAGGTGTGCAGAGTAGTATACAGATAGTATATAGGTGTGCAGAGTAGTATACAGATAGTATATAGGTGTGCAGAGTAGTATATAGGTGTGCAGAGTAGTATACAGATAGTATATAGGTGTGCAGAGTAGTATACAGATAGTATATAGGTGTGCAGAGTAGTATACAGATAGTATATAGGTGTGCAGAGTAGTATATAGGTGTGCAGAGTAGTATACAGATAGTATATAGGTGTGCAGAGTAGTATACAGATAGTATATAGGTGTGCAGAGTAGTATATAGATAGTATATAGGTGTGCAGAGTAGTATACAGATAGTATATAGGTGTGCAGAGTAGTATACAGATAGTATATAGGTGTGCAGAGTAGTATATAGGTGTGCAGAGTAGTATACAGATAGTATATAGGTGTGCAGAGTAGTATACAGATAGTATATAGGTGTGCAGAGGAGTATACAGATAGTATATAGGTGTGCAGAGGAGTATACAGATAGTATATAGGTGTGCAGAGGAGTATACAGATAGTATATAGGTGTGCAGAGTAGTATACAGATAGTATATAGGTGTGCAGAGTAGTATACAGATAGTATATAGGTGTGCAGAGCAGTATACAGATAGTATATAGGTGTGCAGAGTAGTATACAGATAGTATATAGGTGTGCAGAGTAGTATATAGGTGTGCAGAGTAGTATACAGATAGTATATAGGTGTGCAGAGTAGTATACAGATAGTATATAGGTGTGCAGAGTAGTATATAGATAGTATATAGGTGTGCAGAGTAGTATACAGATAGTATATAGGTGTGCAGAGTAGTATACAGATAGTATATAGGTGTGCAGAGTAGTATATAGGTGTGCAGAGTAGTATACAGATAGTATATAGGTGTGCAGAGTAGTATACAGATAGTATATAGGTGTGCAGAGGAGTATACAGATAGTATATAGGTGTGCAGAGGAGTATACAGATAGTATATAGGTGTGCAGAGGAGTATACAGATAGTATATAGGTGTGCAGAGTAGTATACAGATAGTATATAGGTGTGCAGAGTAGTATACAGATAGTATATAGGTGTGCAGAGTAGTATATAGGTGTGCAGAGTAGTATACAGATAGTATATAGATGTGCAGAATAGTATACAGATAGTATATAGGTGTGCAGAGTAGTATACAGATAGTATATAGGTGTGCAGAGTAGTATACAGATAGTATATAGATGTGCAGAGTAGTATACAGATAGTATATAGGTGTGCAGAGTAGTATACAGATAGTATATAGGTGTGCAGAGTAGTATACAGATAGTATATAGGTGTGCAGAGTAGTATATAGATAGTATATAGAAGGAGGAGGGGAGTATACAGATAGTATATAGGTGTGCAGAGTAGTATATAGATAGTATATAGAAGGAGGAGGGGAGTATACAGATAGTATATAGGTGTGCAGAGTAGTATACAGATAGTATATAGGTGTGCAGAGTAGTATACAGATAGTATATAGGTGTGCAGAGTAGTATATAGATAGTATATAGAAGGAGGAGGGGAGTATACAGATAGTATATAGGTGTGCAGAGTAGTATACAGATAGTATATAGGTGTGCAGAGGAGTATACAGATAGTATATAGATGTGCAGAGTAGTATACAGATAGTATATAGGTGTGCAGAGCAGTATACAGATAGTATATAGGTGTGCAGAGTAGTATATAGGTGTGCAGAGTAGTATACAGATAGTATATAGGTGTGCAGAGTAGTATACAGATAGTATATAGGTGTGCAGAGCAGTATACATAAAGTATATAGGTGTGCAGAGTAGTATACAGATAGTATATAGGTGTGCAGAGTAGTATATAGGTGTGCAGAGTAGTATACAGATAGTATATAGATGTGCAGAGTAGTATACAGATAGTATATAGGTGTGCAGAGTAGTATACAGATAGTATATAGGTGTGCAGAGTAGTATACAGATAGTATATAGATGTGCAGAGTAGTATACAGATAGTATATAGATGTGCAGAGTAGTATACAGATAGTATATAGATGTGCAGAGTAGTATACAGATAGTATATAGGTGTGCAGAGTAGTATACAGATAGTATATAGGTGTGCAGAGTAGTATACAGATAGTATATAGGTGTGCAGAGTAGTATATAGATAGTATATAGGAGGAGGGGAGTATACAGATAGTATATAGGTGTGCAGAGTAGTATATAGATAGTATATAGAAGGAGGAGGGGAGTATACAGATAGTATATAGGTGTGCAGAGTAGTATACAGATAGTATATAGGTGTGCAGAGTAGTATACAGATAGTATATAGGTGTGCAGAGTAGTATATAGATAGTATATAGAAGGAGGAGGGGAGTATACAGATAGTATATAGGTGTGCAGAGTAGTATACAGATAGTATATAGGTGTGCAGAGGAGTATACAGATAGTATATAGATGTGCAGAGTAGTATACAGATAGTATATAGGTGTGCAGAGCAGTATACAGATAGTATATAGGTGTGCAGAGTAGTATATAGGTGTGCAGAGTAGTATACAGATAGTATATAGGTGTGCAGAGTAGTATACAGATAGTATATAGGTGTGCAGAGCAGTATACATAAAGTATATAGGTGTGCAGAGTAGTATACAGATAGTATATAGGTGTGCAGAGTAGTATATAGGTGTGCAGAGTAGTATACAGATAGTATATAGATGTGCAGAGTAGTATACAGATAGTATATAGGTGTGCAGAGTAGTATACAGATAGTATATAGGTGTGCAGAGTAGTATACAGATAGTATATAGATGTGCAGAGTAGTATACAGATAGTATATAGATGTGCAGAGTAGTATACAGATAGTATATAGATGTGCAGAGTAGTATACAGATAGTATATAGGTGTGCAGAGTAGTATACAGATAGTATATAGGTGTGCAGAGTAGTATACAGATAGTATATAGGTGTGCAGAGTAGTATACAGATAGTATATAGATGTGCAGAGTAGTATACAGATAGTATATAGGTGTGCAGAGTAGTATACAGATAGTATATAGGTGTGCAGAGTAGTATACAGATAGTATATAGGTGTGCAGAGTAGTATATAGATAGTATATAGAAGGAGGAGGGGAGTATACAGATAGTATATAGGTGTGCAGAGTAGTATATAGATAGTATATAGAAGGAGGAGGGGAGTATACAGATAGTATATAGGTGTGCAGAGTAGTATACAGATAGTATATAGGTGTGCAGAGTAGTATACAGATAGTATATAGGTGTGCAGAGTAGTATATAGATAGTATATAGAAGGAGGAGGGGAGTATACAGATAGTATATAGGTGTGCAGAGTAGTATACAGATAGTATATAGGTGTGCAGAGGAGTATACAGATAGTATATAGATGTGCAGAGTAGTATACAGATAGTATATAGGTGTGCAGAGCAGTATACAGATAGTATATAGGTGTGCAGAGTAGTATATAGGTGTGCAGAGTAGTATACAGATAGTATATAGGTGTGCAGAGTAGTATACAGATAGTATATAGGTGTGCAGAGCAGTATACATAAAGTATATAGGTGTGCAGAGTAGTATACAGATAGTATATAGGTGTGCAGAGTAGTATATAGGTGTGCAGAGTAGTATACAGATAGTATATAGATGTGCAGAGTAGTATACAGATAGTATATAGGTGTGCAGAGTAGTATACAGATAGTATATAGGTGTGCAGAGTAGTATACAGATAGTATATAGATGTGCAGAGTAGTATACAGATAGTATATAGATGTGCAGAGTAGTATACAGATAGTATATAGATGTGCAGAGTAGTATACAGATAGTATATAGGTGTGCAGAGTAGTATACAGATAGTATATAGGTGTGCAGAGTAGTATACAGATAGTATATAGGTGTGCAGAGTAGTATATAGATAGTATATAGAAGGAGGAGGGGAGTATACAGATAGTATATAGGTGTGCAGAGTAGTATATAGATAGTATATAGAAGGAGGAGGGGAGTATACAGATAGTATATAGGTGTGCAGAGTAGTATACAGATAGTATATAGGTGTGCAGAGTAGTATACAGATAGTATATAGGTGTGCAGAGTAGTATATAGATAGTATATAGAAGGAGGAGGGGAGTATACAGATAGTATATAGGTGTGCAGAGTAGTATACAGATAGTATATAGGTGTGCAGAGGAGTATACAGATAGTATATAGATGTGCAGAGTAGTATACAGATAGTATATAGGTGTGCAGAGCAGTATACAGATAGTATATAGGTGTGCAGAGTAGTATACAGATAGTATATAGGTGTGCAGAGTAGTATACAGATAGTATATAGGTGTGCAGAGTAGTATACAGATAGTATATAGGTGTGCAGAGTAGTATACAGATAGTATATAGGTGTGCAGAGCAGTATACATAAAGTATATAGGTGTGCAGAGTAGTATACAGATAGTATATAGGTGTGCAGAGTAGTATACATATAGTATATAGGTGTGCTGATTAGTATACAGATAGTATATAGGTGTGCAGAGTAGTATATAGGTGTGCAGAGTAGTATACAGATAGTATATAGGTGTGCAGAGTAGTATACAGATAGTATATAGGTGTGCAGAGTAGTATACAGATAGTATATAGGTGTGCAGAGTAGTATATAGATAGTATATAGGTGTGCAGAGTAGTATATAGATAGTATATAGGTGTGCAGAGTAGTATACAGATAGTATATAGGTGTGCAGAGTAGTATACAGATAGTATATAGGTGTGCAGAGTAGTATATAGGTGTGCAGAGTAGTATACAGATAGTATATAGGTGTGCAGAGTAGTATACAGATAGTATATAGGTGTGCAGAGTAGTATACAGATAGTATATAGGTGTGCAGAGTAGTATACAGATAGTATATAGGTGTGCAGAGTAGTATACAGATAGTATATAGGTGTGCAGAGTAGTATACAGATAGTATATAGGTGTGCAGAGTAGTATATAGGTGTGCAGAGTAGTATACAGATAGTATATAGGTGTGCAGAGTAGTATACAGATAGTATATAGGTGTGCAGAGGAGTATACAGATAGTATATAGGTGTGCAGAGTAGTATATAGGTGTGCAGAGTAGTATACAGATAGTATATAGGTGTGCAGAGTAGTATACAGATAGTATATAGGTGTGCAGAGTAGTATATAGGTGTGCAGAGTAGTATACAGATAGTATATAGGTGTGCAGAGTAGTATATAGATAGTATATAGGTGTGCAGAGTAGTATACAGATAGTATATAGGTGTGCAGAGTAGTATACAGATAGTATATAGGTGTGCAGAGTAGTATATAGGTGTGCAGAGTAGTATACAGATAGTATATAGGTGTGCAGAGTAGTATACAGATAGTATATAGGTGTGCAGAGGAGTATACAGATAGTATATAGGTGTGCAGAGGAGTATACAGATAGTATATAGGTGTGCAGAGTAGTATACAGATAGTATATAGGTGTGCAGAGTAGTATACAGATAGTATATAGGTGTGCAGAGTAGTATATAGGTGTGCAGAGTAGTATACAGATAGTATATAGATGTGCAGAATAGTATACAGATAGTATATAGGTGTGCAGAGTAGTATACAGATAGTATATAGGTGTGCAGAGTAGTATACAGATAGTATATAGGTGTGCAGAGTAGTATACAGATAGTATATAGATGTGCAGAGTAGTATACAGATAGTATATAGGTGTGCAGAGTAGTATACAGATAGTATATAGGTGTGCAGAGTAGTATACAGATAGTATATAGGTGTGCAGAGTAGTATATAGATAGTATATAGAAGGAGGAGGGGAGTATACAGATAGTATATAGGTGTGCAGAGTAGTATATAGATAGTATATAGAAGGAGGAGGGGAGTATACAGATAGTATATAGGTGTGCAGAGTAGTATACAGATAGTATATAGGTGTGCAGAGTAGTATACAGATAGTATATAGGTGTGCAGAGTAGTATATAGATAGTATATAGAAGGAGGAGGGGAGTATACAGATAGTATATAGGTGTGCAGAGTAGTATACAGATAGTATATAGGTGTGCAGAGGAGTATACAGATAGTATATAGATGTGCAGAGTAGTATACAGATAGTATATAGGTGTGCAGAGCAGTATACAGATAGTATATAGGTGTGCAGAGTAGTATACAGATAGTATATAGGTGTGCAGAGTAGTATATAGATAGTATATAGAAGGAGGAGGGGAGTATACAGATAGTATATAGGTGTGCAGAGTAGTATACAGATAGTATATAGGTGTGCAGAGTAGTATACAGATAGTATATAGGTGTGCAGAGCAGTATACATAAAGTATATAGGTGTGCAGAGTAGTATACAGATAGTATATAGGTGTGCAGAGTAGTATATAGGTGTGCAGAGTAGTATACAGATAGTATATAGATGTGCAGAGTAGTATACAGATAGTATATAGATGTGCAGAGTAGTATACAGATAGTATATAGGTGTGCAGAGTAGTATACAGATAGTATATAGGTGTGCAGAGTAGTATACAGATAGTATATAGATGTGCAGAGTAGTATACAGATAGTATATAGATGTGCAGAGTAGTATACAGATAGTATATAGATGTGCAGAGTAGTATACAGATAGTATATAGGTGTGCAGAGTAGTATACAGATAGTATATAGGTGTGCAGAGTAGTATACAGATAGTATATAGGTGTGCAGAGTAGTATATAGATAGTATATAGAAGGAGGAGGGGAGTATACAGATAGTATATAGGTGTGCAGAGTAGTATATAGATAGTATATAGAAGGAGGAGGGGAGTATACAGATAGTATATAGGTGTGCAGAGTAGTATACAGATAGTATATAGGTGTGCAGAGTAGTATACAGATAGTATATAGGTGTGCAGAGTAGTATATAGATAGTATATAGAAGGAGGAGGGGAGTATACAGATAGTATATAGGTGTGCAGAGTAGTATACAGATAGTATATAGGTGTGCAGAGGAGTATACAGATAGTATATAGATGTGCAGAGTAGTATACAGATAGTATATAGGTGTGCAGAGCAGTATACAGATAGTATATAGGTGTGCAGAGTAGTATATAGGTGTGCAGAGTAGTATACAGATAGTATATAGGTGTGCAGAGTAGTATACAGATAGTATATAGGTGTGCAGAGTAGTATATAGGTGTGCAGAGTAGTATACAGATAGTATATAGATGTGCAGAGTAGTATACAGATAGTATATAGGTGTGCAGAGTAGTATACAGATAGTATATAGGTGTGCAGAGTAGTATACAGATAGTATATAGATGTGCAGAGTAGTATACAGATAGTATATAGATGTGCAGAGTAGTATACAGATAGTATATAGATGTGCAGAGTAGTATACAGATAGTATATAGATGTGCAGAGTAGTATACAGATAGTATATAGGTGTGCAGAGTAGTATACAGATAGTATATAGGTGTGCAGAGTAGTATACAGATAGTATATAGATGTGCAGAGTAGTATACAGATAGTATATAGGTGTGCAGAGTAGTATACAGATAGTATATAGGTGTGCAGAGTAGTATACAGATAGTATATAGGTGTGCAGAGTAGTATATAGATAGTATATAGAAGGAGGAGGGGAGTATACAGATAGTATATAGGTGTGCAGAGTAGTATACAGATAGTATATAGGTGTGCAGAGTAGTATACAGATAGTATATAGGTGTGCAGAGTAGTATATAGATAGTATATAGAAGGAGATGGGGAGTATACAGATAGTATATAGGTGTG
>JBBDGP010006014.1:0-15000 GCA_037952835.1 Lithobates septentrionalis | reverse complement strand
CAGGATAGGGACTCTTACGTCTTCCCTTCTTCTTGTCACAGGATAGGGACTCTTACGTCTTCCCTTCTTCTTGTCTAGGATAGGGACTCTTACGTCTTCCCTTCTTCTTGTCCAGGATAGGGACTCTTACGTCTTCCCTTCTTCTTGTCCAGGATAGGGACTCTTACGTCTTCCCTTCTTCTTGTCTAGGATAGGGACTCTTACGTCTTCCCTTCTTCTTGTCACAGGATAGGGACTCTTACGTCTTCCCTTCTTCTTGTCCAGGATAGGGACTCTTACGTCTTCCCTTCTTCTTGTCCAGGATAGGGACTCTTACGTCTTCCCTTCTTCTTGTCCAGGATAGGGACTCTTACGTCTTCCCTTCTTCTTGTCTAGGATAGGGACTCTTACGTCTTCCCTTCTTCTTGTCACAGGATAGGGACTCTTACGTCTTCCCTTCTTCTTGTCCAGGATAGGGACTCTTACGTCTTCCCTTCTTCTTGTCCAGGATAGGGACTCTTACGTCTTCCCTTCTTCTTGTCACAGGATAGGGACTCTTACGTCTTCCCTTCTTCTTGTCACAGGATAGGGACTCTTACGTCTTCCCTTCTTCTTGTCACAGGATAGGGACTCTTACGTCTTCCCTTCTTCTTGTCACAGGATAGGGACTCTTACGTCTTCCCTTCTTCTTGTCCAGGATAGGGACTCTTACGTCTTCCCTTCTTCTTGTCACAGGATAGGGACTCTTACGTCTTCCCTTCTTCTTGTCACAGGATAGGGACTCTTACGTCTTCCCTTCTTCTTGTCACAGGATAGGGACTCTTACGTCTTCCCTTCTTCTTGTCACAGGATAGGGACTCTTACGTCTTCCCTTCTTCTTGTCTAGGATAGGGACTCTTACGTCTTCCCTTCTTCTTGTCACAGGATAGGGACTCTTACGTCTTCCCTTCTTCTTGTCACAGGATAGGGACTCTTACGTCTTCCCTTCTTCTTGTCCAGGATAGGGACTCTTACGTCTTCCCTTCTTCTTGTCACAGGATAGGGACTCTTACGTCTTCCCTTCTTCTTGTCCAGGATAGGGACTCTTACGTCTTCCCTTCTTCTTGTCACAGGATAGGGACTCTTACGTCTTCCCTTCTTCTTGTCACAGGATAGGGACTCTTACGTCTTCCCTTCTTCTTGTCACAGGATAGGGACTCTTACGTCTTCCCTTCTTCTTGTCACAGGATAGGGACTCTTACGTCTTCCCTTCTTCTTGTCACAGGATAGGGACTCTTACGTCTTCCCTTCTTCTTGTCACAGGATAGGGACTCTTACGTCTTCCCTTCTTCTTGTCCAGGATAGGGACTCTTACGTCTTCCCTTCTTCTTGTCACAGGATAGGGACTCTTACGTCTTCCCTTCTTCTTGTCACAGGATAGGGACTCTTACGTCTTCCCTTCTTCTTGTCACAGGATAGGGACTCTTACGTCTTCCCTTCTTCTTGTCACAGGATAGGGACTCTTACGTCTTCCCTTCTTCTTGTCTAGGATAGGGACTCTTACGTCTTCCCTTCTTCTTGTCCAGGATAGGGACTCTTACGTCTTCCCTTCTTCTTGTCACAGGATAGGGACTCTTACGTCTTCCCTTCTTCTTGTCACAGGATAGGGACTCTTACGTCTTCCCTTCTTCTTGTCACAGGATAGGGACTCTTACGTCTTCCCTTCTTCTTGTCCAGGATAGGGACTCTTACGTCTTCCCTTCTTCTTGTCACAGGATAGGGACTCTTACGTCTTCCCTTCTTCTTGTCTAGGATAGGGACTCTTACGTCTTCCCTTCTTCTTGTCCAGGATAGGGACTCTTACGTCTTCCTATCTTCTTGTCACAGGATAGGGACTCTTACGTCTTCCCTTCTTCTTGTCCAGGATAGGGACTCTTACGTCTTCCCTTCTTCTTGTCACAGGATAGGGACTCTTACGTCTTCCCTTCTTCTTGTCACAGGATAGGGACTCTTACGTCTTCCCTTCTTCTTGTCCAGGATAGGGACTCTTACGTCTTCCCTTCTTCTTGTCCAGGATAGGGACTCTTACGTCTTCCCTTCTTCTTGTCCAGGATAGGGACTCTTACGTCTTCCCTTCTTCTTGTCCAGGATAGGGACTCTTACGTCTTCCCTTCTTCTTGTCACAGGATAAGGACTCTTACGTCTTCCCTTCTTCTTGTCACAGGATAGGGACTCTTACGTCTTCCCTTCTTCTTGTCACAGGATAGGGACTCTTACGTCTTCCCTTCTTCTTGTCCAGGATAGGGACTCTTACGTCTTCCCTTCTTGTCCAGGATAGGGACTCTTACGTCTTCCCTTCTTCTTGTCACAGGATAGGGACTCTTACGTCTTCCCTTCTTCTTGTCACAGGATAGGGACTCTTACGTCTTCCCTTCTTCTTGTCCAGGATAGGGACTCTTACGTCTTCCTATCTTCTTGTCCAGGATAGGGACTCTTACGTCTTCCCTTCTTCTTGTCACAGGATAGGGACTCTTATGTCTTCCCTTCTTCTTGTCCAGGATAGGGACTCTTACGTCTTCCCTTCTTCTTGTCACAGGATAGGGACTCTTATGTCTTCCCTTCTTCTTGTCACAGGATAGGGACTCTTACGTCTTCCCTTCTTCTTGTCCATTGATAGGGACTCTTACGTCTTCCCTTCTTCTTGTCACAGGATAGGGACTCTTACGTCTTCCCTTCTTCTTGTCCAGGATAGGGACTCTTACGTCTTCCCTTCATCTTGTCACAGGATAGGGACTCTTACGTCTTCCCTTCTTCTTGTCACAGGATAGGGACTCTTACGTCTTCCCTTCTTCTTGTCACAGGATAGGGACTCTTACGTCTTCCCTTCTTCTTGTCCAGGATAGGGACTCTTACGTCTTCCCTTCTTCTTGTCCAGGATAGGGACTCTTACGTCTTCCCTTCTTCTTGTCACAGGATAGGGACTCTTACGTCTTCCCTTCTTCTTGTCCAGGATAGGGACTCTTACGTCTTCCCTTCTTCTTGTCACAGGATAGGGACTCTTACGTCTTCCCTTCCTCTTGTCCAGGATAGGGACTCTTACGTCTTCCCTTCTTCTTGTCACAGGATAGGGACTCTTACGTCTTCCCTTCTTCTTGTCACAGGATAGGGACTCTTACGTCTTCCCTTCTTCTTGTCACAGGATACGGACTCTTACGTCTTCCCTTCTTCTTGTCTAGGATAGGGACTCTTACGTCTTCCCTTCTTCTTGTCTAGGATAGGGACTCTTACGTCTTCCCTTCTTCTTGTCCAGGATAGGGACTCTTACGTCTTCCCTTCTTCTTGTCACAGGATAGGGACTCTTACGTCTTCCCTTCTTCTTGTCACAGGATAGGGACTCTTACGTCTTCCCTTCTTCTTGTCCAGGATAGGGACTCTTACGTCTTCCCTTCTTCTTGTCACAGGATAGGGACTCTTACGTCTTCCCTTCTTCTTGTCACAGGATAGGGACTCTTACGTCTTCCCTTCTTCTTGTCTAGGATAGGGACTCTTACGTCTTCCCTTCTTCTTGTCACAGGATAAGGACTCTTACGTCTTCCCTTCTTCTTGTCACAGGATAGGGACTCTTACGTCTTCCCTTCTGCTTGTCACAGGATAGGGACTCTTACGTCTTCCCTTCTTCTTGTCACAGGATAGGGACTCTTACGTCTTCCCTTCTGCTTGTCACAGGATAGGGACTCTTACGTCTTCCCTTCTTCTTGTCCAGGATAGGGACTCTTACGTCTTCATTTCTTCTTGTCACAGGATAGGGACTCTTACGTCTTCCCTTCTTTTTGTCACAGGATAGGGACTCTTACGTCTTCCCTTCTTCTTGTCACAGGATAGGGACTCTTACGTCTTCCCTTCTTCTTGTCACAGGATAGGGACTCTTACGTCTTCCCTTCTTCTTGTCCAGGATAGGGACTCTTACGTCTTCCCTTCTTCTTGTCTAGGATAGGGACTCTTACGTCTTCCCTTCTTCTTGTCACAGGATAGGGACTCTTACGTCTTCCCTTCTTCTTGTCCAGGATAGGGACTCTTACGTCTTCCCTTCTTGTCCAGGATAGGGACTCTTACGTCTTCCCTTCTTCTTGTCACAGGATAGGGACTCTTACGTCTTCCCTTCTTCTTGTCACAGGATAGGGACTCTTACGTCTTCCCTTCTTCTTGTCCAGGATAGGGACTCTTACGTCTTCCCTTCTTCTTGTCACAGGATAGGGACTCTTACGTCTTCCCTTCTTCTTGTCCAGGATAGGGACTCTTACGTCTTCCCTTCTTCTTGTCACAGGATAGGGACTCTTACGTCTTCCCTTCTTCTTGTCCAGGATAGGGACTCTTACGTCTTCCCTTCTTCTTGTCTAAGATAGGGACTCTTACGTCTTCCCTTCTTCTTGTCCAGGATAGGGACTCTTACGTCTTCCCTTCTTCTTGTCCAGGATAGGGACTCTTACGTCTTCCCTTCTTCTTGTCACAGGATAGGGACTCTTACGTCTTCCCTTCTTCTTGTCCAGGATAGGGACTCTTACGTCTTCCCTTCTTCTTGTCCAGGATAGGGACTCTTACGTCTTCCTATCTTCTTGTCACAGGATAGGGACTCTTACGTCTTCCCTTCTTCTTGTCACAGGATAGGGACTCTTACGTCTTCCCTTCTTCTTGTCCAGGATAGGGACTCTTACGTCTTCCTATCTTCTTGTCACAGGATAGGGACTCTTACGTCTTCCCTTCTTCTTGTCACAGGATAGGGACTCTTACGTCTTCCCTTCTTCTTGTCACAGGATAGGGACTCTTACGTCTTCCCTTCTTCTTGTCACAGGATAGGGACTCTTACGTCTTCCCTTCTTCTTGTCCAGGATAGGGACTCTTACGTCTTCCCTTCTTCTTGTCCAGGATAGGGACTCTTACGTCTTCCCTTCTTCTTGTCACAGGATAGGGACTCTTACGTCTTCCCTTCTTCTTGTCCAGGATAGGGACTCTTACGTCTTCCCTTCTTCTTGTCACAGGATAGGGACTTTACGTCTTCCCTTCTTCTTGTCACAGGATAGGGACTCTTACGTCTTCCCTTCTTCTTGTCACAGGATAAGGACTCTTACGTCTTCCCTTCTTCTTGTCACAGGATAGGGACTCTTACGTCTTCCCTTCTTCTTGTCCAGGATAGGGACTCTTACGTCTTCCCTTCTTCTTGTCACAGGATAGGGACTTTTACGTCTTCCCTTCTTCTTGTCACAGGATAGGGACTCTTACGTCTTCCCTTCTTCTTGTCACAGGATAAGGACTCTTACGTCTTCCCTTCTTCTTGTCACAGGATAGGGACTCTTACGTCTTCCCTTCTTCTTGTCCAGGATAAGGACTCTTACGTCTTCCCTTCTTCTTGTCACAGGATAGGGACTCTTACGTCTTCCCTTCTTCTTGTCCAGGATAGGGACTCTTACGTCTTCCCTTCATCTTGTCACAGGATAGGGACTCTTACGTCTTCCCTTCTTCTTGTCACAGGATAGGGACTCTTACGTCTTCCCTTCTTCTTGTCCAGGATAGGGACTCTTACGTCTTCCCTTCTTCTTGTCACAGGATAGGGACTCTTACGTCTTCCCTTCTTGTCCAGGATAGGGACTCTTACGTCTTCCCTTCTTCTTGTCACAGGATAGGGACTCTTACGTCTTCCCTTCTTCTTGTCTAGGATAGGGACTCTTACGTCTTCCCTTCTTCTTGTCCAGGATAGGGACTCTTACGTCTTCCCTTCTTCTTGTCCAGGATAGGGACTCTTACGTCTTCCCTTCTTCTTGTCCAGGATAGGGACTCTTACGTCTTCCCTTCTTCTTGTCCAGGATAGGGACTCTTACGTCTTCCCTTCTTCTTGTCACAGGATAGGGACTCTTACGTCTTCCCTTCTTCTTGTCACAGGATAGGGACTCTTACGTCTTCCCTTCTTCTTGTCTAGGATAGGGACTCTTACGTCTTCCCTTCTTCTTGTCACAGGATAGGGACTCTTACGTCTTCCCTTCTTCTTGTCACAGGATAGGGACTCTTACGTCTTCCCTTCTTCTTGTCCAGGATAGGGACTCTTACGTCTTCCTATCTTCTTGTCACAGGATAGGGACTCTTACGTCTTCCCTTCTTCTTGTCCAGGATAGGGACTCTTACGTCTTCCCTTCTTCTTGTCACAGGATAGGGACTCTTACGTCTTCCCTTCTTCTTGTCACAGGATAGGGACTCTTACGTCTTCCCTTCTTCTTGTCCAGGATAGGGACTCTTACGTCTTCCCTTCTTGTCCAGGATAGGGACTCTTACGTCTTCCCTTCCTCTTGTCCAGGATAGGGACTCTTACGTCTTCCCTTCTTCTTGTCCAGGATAGGGACTCTTACGTCTTCCCTTCTTCTTGTCCAGGATAGGGACTCTTACGTCTTCCCTTCTTCTTGTCCAGGATAGGGACTCTTACGTCTTCCCTTCTTCTTGTCCAGGATAGGGACTCTTACGCCTTCCCTTCTTCTTGTCACAGGATAGGGACTCTTACGTCTTCCCTTCTTCTTGTCCAGGATAGGGACTCTTACGTCTTCCCTTCTTCTTGTCCAGGATAGGGACTCTTACGTCTTCCCTTCTTCTTGTCACAGGATAGGGACTCTTACGTCTTCCCTTCTTCTTGTCACAGGATAGGGACTCTTACGTCTTCCCTTCCTCTTGTCCAGGATAGGGACTCTTACGTCTTCCCTTCTTCTTGTCACAGGATAGGGACTCTTACGTCTTCCCTTCTTCTTGTCCAGGATAGGGACTCTTACGTCTTCCCTTCTTCTTGTCACAGGATAGGGACTCTTACGTCTTCCCTTCTTCTTGTCACAGGATAGGGACTCTTACGTCTTCCCTTCTTCTTGTCACAGGATAGGGACTCTTACGTCTTCCCTTCTTCTTGTCCAGGATAGGGACTCTTACGTCTTCCCTTCTTCTTGTCACAGGATAGGGACTCTTACGTCTTCCCTTCTTCTTGTCACAGGATAGGGACTCTTACGTCTTCCCTTCTTCTTGTCACAGGATAGGGACTCTTACGTCTTCCCTTCTTCTTGTCCAGGATAGGGACTCTTACGTCTTCCCTTCTTCTTGTCCAGGATAGGGACTCTTACGTCTTCCCTTCTTCTTGTCCAGGATAGGGACTCTTACGTCTTCCCTTCTTCTTGTCCAGGATAGGGACTCTTACGTCTTCCCTTCTTCTTGTCCAGGATAGGGACTCTTACGTCTTCCCTTCTTCTTGTCCAGGATAGGGACTCTTACGTCTTCCCTTCTTCTTGTCCAGGATAGGGACTCTTACGTCTTCCCTTCTTCTTGTCCAGGATAGGGACTCTTACGTCTTCCCTTCTTCTTGTCACAGGATAGGGACTCTTACGTCTTCCCTTCTTCTTGTCCAGGATAGGGACTCTTACGTCTTCCCTTCTTCTTGTCTAGGATAGGGACTCTTACGTCTTCCCTTCTTCTTGTCCAGGATAGGGACTCTTACGTCTTCCCTTCTTCTTGTCACAGGATAGGGACTCTTACGTCTTCCCTTCTTCTTGTCCAGGATAGGGACTCTTACGTCTTCCCTTCTTCTTGTCTAGGATAGGGACTCTTACGTCTTCCCTTCTTCTTGTCCAGGATAGGGACTCTTACGTCTTCCCTTCTTCTTGTCCAGGATAGGGACTCTTACGTCTTCCCTTCTTCTTGTCCAGGATAGGGACTCTTACGTCTTCCCTTCTTCTTGTCACAGGATAGGGACTCTTACGTCTTCCCTTCTTCTTGTCCAGGATAGGGACTCTTACGTCTTCCCTTCTTCTTGTCCAGGATAGGGACTCTTACGTCTTCCCTTCTTCTTGTCACAGGATAGGGACTCTTACGTCTTCCCTTCTTCTTGTCCAGGATAGGGACTCTTACGTCTTCCCTTCTTCTTGTCACAGGATAGGGACTCTTACGTCTTCCCTTCTTCTTGTCACAGGATAGGGACTCTTACGTCTTCCCTTCTTCTTGTCACAGGATAGGGACTCTTACGTCTTCCCTTCTTCTTGTCCAGGATAGGGACTCTTACGTCTTCCCTTCTTCTTGTCACAGGATAGGGACTCTTACGTCTTCCCTTCTTCTTGTCCAGGATAGGGACTCTTACGTCTTCCCTTCTTCTTGTCCAGGATAGGGACTCTTACGTCTTCCCTTCTTCTTGTCACAGGATAGGGACTCTTACGTCTTCCCTTCTTCTTGTCACAGGATAGGGACTCTTACGTCTTCCCTTCTTCTTGTCACAGGATAGGGACTCTTACGTCTTCCCTTCTTCTTGTCACAGGATAGGGACTCTTACGTCTTCCCTTCTTCTTGTCCAGGATAGGGACTCTTACGTCTTCCCTTCTTCTTGTCACAGGATAGGGACTCTTACGTCTTCCCTTCTTCTTGTCACAGGATAGGGACTCTTACGTCTTCCCTTCTTCTTGTCACAGGATAGGGACTCTTACGTCTTCCCTTCTTCTTGTCACAGGATAGGGACTCTTACGTCTTCCCTTCTTCTTGTCTAGGATAGGGACTCTTACGTCTTCCCTTCTTCTTGTCACAGGATAGGGACTCTTACGTCTTCCCTTCTTCTTGTCACAGGATAGGGACTCTTACGTCTTCCCTTCTTCTTGTCCAGGATAGGGACTCTTACGTCTTCCCTTCTTCTTGTCACAGGATAGGGACTCTTACGTCTTCCCTTCTTCTTGTCCAGGATAGGGACTCTTACGTCTTCCCTTCTTCTTGTCACAGGATAGGGACTCTTACGTCTTCCCTTCTTCTTGTCACAGGATAGGGACTCTTACGTCTTCCCTTCTTCTTGTCACAGGATAGGGACTCTTACGTCTTCCCTTCTTCTTGTCACAGGATAGGGACTCTTACGTCTTCCCTTCTTCTTGTCACAGGATAGGGACTCTTACGTCTTCCCTTCTTCTTGTCACAGGATAGGGACTCTTACGTCTTCCCTTCTTCTTGTCCAGGATAGGGACTCTTACGTCTTCCCTTCTTCTTGTCACAGGATAGGGACTCTTACGTCTTCCCTTCTTCTTGTCACAGGATAGGGACTCTTACGTCTTCCCTTCTTCTTGTCACAGGATAGGGACTCTTACGTCTTCCCTTCTTCTTGTCACAGGATAGGGACTCTTACGTCTTCCCTTCTTCTTGTCTAGGATAGGGACTCTTACGTCTTCCCTTCTTCTTGTCCAGGATAGGGACTCTTACGTCTTCCCTTCTTCTTGTCACAGGATAGGGACTCTTACGTCTTCCCTTCTTCTTGTCACAGGATAGGGACTCTTACGTCTTCCCTTCTTCTTGTCACAGGATAGGGACTCTTACGTCTTCCCTTCTTCTTGTCCAGGATAGGGACTCTTACGTCTTCCCTTCTTCTTGTCACAGGATAGGGACTCTTACGTCTTCCCTTCTTCTTGTCCTAGGATAGGGACTCTTACGTCTTCCCTTCTTCTTGTCCAGGATAGGGACTCTTACGTCTTCCTATCTTCTTGTCACAGGATAGGGACTCTTACGTCTTCCCTTCTTCTTGTCCAGGATAGGGACTCTTACGTCTTCCCTTCTTCTTGTCACAGGATAGGGACTCTTACGTCTTCCCTTCTTCTTGTCACAGGATAGGGACTCTTACGTCTTCCCTTCTTCTTGTCCAGGATAGGGACTCTTACGTCTTCCCTTCTTCTTGTCCAGGATAGGGACTCTTACGTCTTCCCTTCTTCTTGTCCAGGATAGGGACTCTTACGTCTTCCCTTCTTCTTGTCCAGGATAGGGACTCTTACGTCTTCCCTTCTTCTTGTCACAGGATAAGGACTCTTACGTCTTCCCTTCTTCTTGTCACAGGATAGGGACTCTTACGTCTTCCCTTCTTCTTGTCACAGGATAGGGACTCTTACGTCTTCCCTTCTTCTTGTCCAGGATAGGGACTCTTACGTCTTCCCTTCTTGTCCAGGATAGGGACTCTTACGTCTTCCCTTCTTCTTGTCACAGGATAGGGACTCTTACGTCTTCCCTTCTTCTTGTCACAGGATAGGGACTCTTACGTCTTCCCTTCTTCTTGTCCAGGATAGGGACTCTTACGTCTTCCTATCTTCTTGTCCAGGATAGGGACTCTTACGTCTTCCCTTCTTCTTGTCACAGGATAGGGACTCTTATGTCTTCCCTTCTTCTTGTCCAGGATAGGGACTCTTACGTCTTCCCTTCTTCTTGTCACAGGATAGGGACTCTTATGTCTTCCCTTCTTCTTGTCACAGGATAGGGACTCTTACGTCTTCCCTTCTTCTTGTCCATTGATAGGGACTCTTACGTCTTCCCTTCTTCTTGTCACAGGATAGGGACTCTTACGTCTTCCCTTCTTCTTGTCCAGGATAGGGACTCTTACGTCTTCCCTTCATCTTGTCACAGGATAGGGACTCTTACGTCTTCCCTTCTTCTTGTCACAGGATAGGGACTCTTACGTCTTCCCTTCTTCTTGTCACAGGATAGGGACTCTTACGTCTTCCCTTCTTCTTGTCCAGGATAGGGACTCTTACGTCTTCCCTTCTTCTTGTCCAGGATAGGGACTCTTACGTCTTCCCTTCTTCTTGTCACAGGATAGGGACTCTTACGTCTTCCCTTCTTCTTGTCCAGGATAGGGACTCTTACGTCTTCCCTTCTTCTTGTCACAGGATAGGGACTCTTACGTCTTCCCTTCCTCTTGTCCAGGATAGGGACTCTTACGTCTTCCCTTCTTCTTGTCACAGGATAGGGACTCTTACGTCTTCCCTTCTTCTTGTCACAGGATAGGGACTCTTACGTCTTCCCTTCTTCTTGTCACAGGATACGGACTCTTACGTCTTCCCTTCTTCTTGTCTAGGATAGGGACTCTTACGTCTTCCCTTCTTCTTGTCTAGGATAGGGACTCTTACGTCTTCCCTTCTTCTTGTCCAGGATAGGGACTCTTACGTCTTCCCTTCTTCTTGTCACAGGATAGGGACTCTTACGTCTTCCCTTCTTCTTGTCACAGGATAGGGACTCTTACGTCTTCCCTTCTTCTTGTCCAGGATAGGGACTCTTACGTCTTCCCTTCTTCTTGTCACAGGATAGGGACTCTTACGTCTTCCCTTCTTCTTGTCACAGGATAGGGACTCTTACGTCTTCCCTTCTTCTTGTCTAGGATAGGGACTCTTACGTCTTCCCTTCTTCTTGTCACAGGATAAGGACTCTTACGTCTTCCCTTCTTCTTGTCACAGGATAGGGACTCTTACGTCTTCCCTTCTGCTTGTCACAGGATAGGGACTCTTACGTCTTCCCTTCTTCTTGTCACAGGATAGGGACTCTTACGTCTTCCCTTCTGCTTGTCACAGGATAGGGACTCTTACGTCTTCCCTTCTTCTTGTCCAGGATAGGGACTCTTACGTCTTCATTTCTTCTTGTCACAGGATAGGGACTCTTACGTCTTCCCTTCTTTTTGTCACAGGATAGGGACTCTTACGTCTTCCCTTCTTCTTGTCACAGGATAGGGACTCTTACGTCTTCCCTTCTTCTTGTCACAGGATAGGGACTCTTACGTCTTCCCTTCTTCTTGTCCAGGATAGGGACTCTTACGTCTTCCCTTCTTCTTGTCTAGGATAGGGACTCTTACGTCTTCCCTTCTTCTTGTCACAGGATAGGGACTCTTACGTCTTCCCTTCTTCTTGTCCAGGATAGGGACTCTTACGTCTTCCCTTCTTGTCCAGGATAGGGACTCTTACGTCTTCCCTTCTTCTTGTCACAGGATAGGGACTCTTACGTCTTCCCTTCTTCTTGTCACAGGATAGGGACTCTTACGTCTTCCCTTCTTCTTGTCCAGGATAGGGACTCTTACGTCTTCCCTTCTTCTTGTCACAGGATAGGGACTCTTACGTCTTCCCTTCTTCTTGTCCAGGATAGGGACTCTTACGTCTTCCCTTCTTCTTGTCACAGGATAGGGACTCTTACGTCTTCCCTTCTTCTTGTCCAGGATAGGGACTCTTACGTCTTCCCTTCTTCTTGTCTAAGATAGGGACTCTTACGTCTTCCCTTCTTCTTGTCCAGGATAGGGACTCTTACGTCTTCCCTTCTTCTTGTCCAGGATAGGGACTCTTACGTCTTCCCTTCTTCTTGTCACAGGATAGGGACTCTTACGTCTTCCCTTCTTCTTGTCCAGGATAGGGACTCTTACGTCTTCCCTTCTTCTTGTCCAGGATAGGGACTCTTACGTCTTCCTATCTTCTTGTCACAGGATAGGGACTCTTACGTCTTCCCTTCTTCTTGTCACAGGATAGGGACTCTTACGTCTTCCCTTCTTCTTGTCCAGGATAGGGACTCTTACGTCTTCCTATCTTCTTGTCACAGGATAGGGACTCTTACGTCTTCCCTTCTTCTTGTCACAGGATAGGGACTCTTACGTCTTCCCTTCTTCTTGTCACAGGATAGGGACTCTTACGTCTTCCCTTCTTCTTGTCACAGGATAGGGACTCTTACGTCTTCCCTTCTTCTTGTCCAGGATAGGGACTCTTACGTCTTCCCTTCTTCTTGTCCAGGATAGGGACTCTTACGTCTTCCCTTCTTCTTGTCACAGGATAGGGACTCTTACGTCTTCCCTTCTTCTTGTCCAGGATAGGGACTCTTACGTCTTCCCTTCTTCTTGTCACAGGATAGGGACTTTTACGTCTTCCCTTCTTCTTGTCACAGGATAGGGACTCTTACGTCTTCCCTTCTTCTTGTCACAGGATAAGGACTCTTACGTCTTCCCTTCTTCTTGTCACAGGATAGGGACTCTTACGTCTTCCCTTCTTCTTGTCCAGGATAGGGACTCTTACGTCTTCCCTTCTTCTTGTCACAGGATAGGGACTTTTACGTCTTCCCTTCTTCTTGTCACAGGATAGGGACTCTTACGTCTTCCCTTCTTCTTGTCACAGGATAAGGACTCTTACGTCTTCCCTTCTTCTTGTCACAGGATAGGGACTCTTACGTCTTCCCTTCTTCTTGTCCAGGATAGGGACTCTTACGTCTTCCCTTCTTCTTGTCACAGGATAGGGACTCTTACGTCTTCCCTTCTTCTTGTCCAGGATAGGGACTCTTACGTCTTCCCTTCATCTTGTCACAGGATAGGGACTCTTACGTCTTCCCTTCTTCTTGTCACAGGATAGGGACTCTTACGTCTTCCCTTCTTCTTGTCCAGGATAGGGACTCTTACGTCTTCCCTTCTTCTTGTCCAGGATAGGGACTCTTACGTCTTCCCTTCTTCTTGTCCAGGATAGGGACTCTTACGTCTTCCCTTCTTGTCACAGGATAGGGACTCTTACGTCTTCCCTTCTTCTTGTCTAGGATAGGGACTCTTACGTCTTCCCTTCTTCTTGTCCAGGATAGGGACTCTTACGTCTTCCCTTCTTCTTGTCCAGGATAGGGACTCTTACGTCTTCCCTTCTTCTTGTCCAGGATAGGGACTCTTACGTCTTCCCTTCTTCTTGTCCAGGATAGGGACTCTTACGTCTTCCCTTCTTCTTGTCCAGGATAGGGACTCTTACGTCTTCCCTTCTTCTTGTCACAGGATAGGGACTCTTACGTCTTCCCTTCTTCTTGTCACAGGATAGGGACTCTTACGTCTTCCCTTCTTCTTGTCTAGGATAGGGACTCTTACGTCTTCCCTTCTTCTTGTCACAGGATAGGGACTCTTACGTCTTCCCTTCTTCTTGTCACAGGATAGGGACTCTTACGTCTTCCCTTCTTCTTGTCCAGGATAGGGACTCTTACGTCTTCCTATCTTCTTGTCACAGGATAGGGACTCTTACGTCTTCCCTTCTTCTTGTCCAGGATAGGGACTCTTACGTCTTCCCTTCTTCTTGTCACAGGATAGGGACTCTTACGTCTTCCCTTCTTCTTGTCACAGGATAGGGACTCTTACGTCTTCCCTTCTTCTTGTCCAGGATAGGGACTCTTACTGTCTTCCCTTCTTCTTGTCCAGGATAGGGACTCTTACGTCTTCCCTTCTTCTTGTCCAGGATAGGGACTCTTACGTCTTCCCTTCTTCTTGTCCAGGATAGGGACTCTTACGTCTTCCCTTCTTCTTGTCCAGGATAGGGACTCTTACGTCTTCCCTTCTTCTTGTCACAGGATAGGGACTCTTACGTCTTCCCTTCTTCTTGTCCAGGATAGGGACTCTTACGTCTTCCCTTCTTCTTGTCACAGGATAGGGACTCTTACGTCTTCCCTTCTTCTTGTCCAGGATAGGGACTCTTACGTCTTCCCTTCTTCTTGTCACAGGATAGGGACTCTTACGTCTTCCCTTCTTCTTGTCACAGGATAGGGACTCTTACGTCTTCCCTTCTTCTTGTCACAGGATAGGGACTCTTACGTCTTCCCTTCTTCTTGTCCAGGATAGGGACTCTTACGTCTTCCCTTCTTCTTGTCACAGGATAGGGACTCTTACGTCTTCCCTTCTTCTTGTCCAGGATAGGGACTCTTACGTCTTCCCTTCTTCTTGTCACAGGATAGGGACTCTTACGTCTTCCCTTCTTCTTGTCACAGGATAGGGACTCTTACGTCTTCCCTTCTTCTTGTCACAGGATAGGGACTCTTACGTCTTCCCTTCTTCTTGTCCAGGATAGGGACTCTTACGTCTTCCCTTCTTCTTGTCACAGGATAGGGACTCTTACGTCTTCCCTTCTTCTTGTCACAGGATAGGGACTCTTACGTCTTCCCTTCTTCTTGTCACAGGATAGGGACTCTTACGTCTTCCCTTCTTCTTGTCCAGGATAGGGACTCTTACGTCTTCCCTTCTTCTTGTCCAGGATAGGGACTCTTACGTCTTCCCTTCTTCTTGTCCAGGATAGGGACTCTTACGTCTTCCCTTCTTCTTGTCCAGGATAGGGACTCTTACGTCTTCCCTTCTTCTTGTCCAGGATAGGGACTCTTACGTCTTCCCTTCTTCTTGTCCAGGATAGGGACTCTTACGTCTTCCCTTCTTCTTGTCCAGGATAGGGACTCTTACGTCTTCCCTTCTTCTTGTCCAGG
>JBBDGP010006013.1:0-51037 GCA_037952835.1 Lithobates septentrionalis | reverse complement strand
CCTTCCCATCCATCATCATCCATCCACCATCCATCCATCCATCCATCCTCCTTCCTCACATCCTCACCATCATCCCATCCATTCCATCCCATCCTTTCCCATCATCCATCCATCATCCATCCATCATCCATCCATCCCATCATCCATCTACTATCCATCCATCCAATCCATCCACCATCATCCTATCCATCCATCCATCCATCCCATCCATCCATTCATCCATCCCATCCATCCATCCATCCATCCTATCCTTCCCATCCATCCATCCATCCTATCCATCCATCCATCCCATCCATCCTTCCCATCCATCCATCCCATACATCCTATCCATCCTTCCCATCCATACATCATATCCATCTATCCTTCCTATCCATCCTATCCATCCTTCCCATCCTATCCATCCATCCATCCATCCATCCCATCCATCCTTCCCATCCTATCCATCCATCCATCCCATCCATCCTTCCCATCCATCCTATCCATCCTTCCCATCCATACATCCATCCTTCCCATCCATCATCCCATCCATACATCCTTCCCATCCCATCCTATCCATCCATCCTTCCCATCCAATCCATCCTTCCCATCCATCCTTTCCATCCATCCATCCTTCTCATCCATCCATCCATCCTATCCTTCCCATCCATCCTTCCCATCCATCCATCCTATCTTTCCTTCCCATCCATCCTTTCCATCCATCCTTCCCATCCATCCTATCCTTCCCATCCATCCATCCATCCTTCCCATCCATCCCATCCATCCATCCCATTGATCCTTCCCATCCATCCATCCCATTCATCCATCCCATTGATCCTTCCCATCCATCCATCCATTCTATCCATCCATCCTATTCATACATCCATCCATCCTTCCTTCCCATCCTAACTATTAATCCACTTGAAGAGATCGAATAGGAAGGAAATCAATCAGTTGTCAAAGAATGCGTGTCCACCTCATCCTCATCACCATCACCCCTTCATCATCCTCTCTGCTGTCATCATCATCCTCACTAAAATTTATCATCCTCATATTTATCCGCCCGTCATTCCCCACCCCTCTTTATCTTTTACAAAGTCTTTATTAATAGAAAAGTAATTACAGCAGATAAAAGCAACAATGTGATGTTTACATCAAGAATAAGATGGAGAGGAGGATCCCAGCAAAGGGATGTTCTATATATACCATACAATATTCACCAGTGTAATAGAAGAATCCCCATCCCCCTTCATCATCCCCATCATTATCATCACCATCACCCCCTTCATCATCCCCATCCTCACCATCCCCCTCTCTACTGTCATCACCATCACCCCCTTCATCATCCCTATCCTCACCATCCCCCCTTCATCATCCCCATCTTCACCACCCCCCTCTCTACTGTCATCACCATCCCCCCTTCATCAACCCCATCCCCCCTTCATCATCATCACCTTCTCTACTGTCATCACCATCCCCCCTTCATCAACCCCATCCCCCCTTCATCATCATCACCTTCTCTACTGTCATCACCATCACCCCCTTCATCATCCCTATCCTCACCATCCCCCCTTCATCATCCCCATCTTCACCACCCCCCTCTCTACTGTCATCACCATCCCCCCTTCATCAACCCCATCCCCCCTTCATCATCATCACCTTCTCTACTGTCATCACCATCCCCCCTTCATCAACCCCATCCCCCCTTCATCATCATCACCTTCTCTACTGTCATCACCATCACCCCCTTCATCATCCCTATCCTCACCATCCCCCCTTCATCATCCCCATCTTCACCACCCCCCTCTCTACTGTCATCACCATCCCCCCTTCATCAACCCCATCCCCCCTTCATCATCATCACCTTCTCTACTGTCATCACCATCCCCCCTTCATCAACCCCATCCCCCCTTCATCATCATCACCTTCTCTACTGTCATCACCATCACCCCCTTCATCATCCCTATCCTCACCATCCCCCCTTCATCATCCCCATCTTCACCACCCCCCTCTCTACTGTCATCACCATCCCCCCTTCATCAACCCCATCCCCCCTTCATCATCATCACCTTCTCTACTGTCATCACCATCCCCCCTTCATCATCCCCATCTTCACCATCCCCCTCTCTACTGTCATCACCATCCCCCCTTCATCATCCCCATCCTCACCACCCCCCTCTCTACTGTCATCATCATCCTCAACATTATTTACCATCCTCATTTATCCTCTCTACTGTCATCATCAACATCCTCATCCCCTTCATCCTTATCAGCATTCTCTGTATTTTCATCATCCTCATTATTTATTATCTGCATCTTTATCTTTTCCACTGTCATCATCCTTATTCTCACCATCATCCTTATCAGTAATCTCTATACTGGCATCCCTATCCTCACCATCATTATACTCATCGTGATCATCATCCTCACCAATATTTATCATCCTCATCTCTATCTTTCTACTCTCATCATCCTCATTTATCATCCTGATCACTATCCTCTACTGTCATCATAATCCTCATCATCACCATCCTTTATATTTCTTTGTATTGTCATCATCATCCTCATCATTATCCTTACTATTTTCTACTGTTAGATCATCCTCATTATTTATCATCCTTATTTGTGTCTTCTCTACTATCATTATCCTCATCCTCACTTTTCTCTATTTCCCCTTTTATTGTACATTATCCCTCCTGTCATCTCTGTCCTCATCATCCTTCTATCCATTATTATCTTCCCCATCCTCATCCCTCTATCATCCTCAAATGTCTTCCTCTCTTTCCTTAATCATCCTCATCACGTCGTCATCATCATCCTCATCATCACATGTCTATCATCATCACTTGTCATCATCATCCTCATCACATTGTCCTCATCATCACATGTCTATCATCATCACTTGTCATCATCATCCTCATCACATTGTCATCATCATCATCCTCATCATCACATGTCTATCATCATCACTTGTCATCATCATCCTCATCATCACATGTCTATCATCATCATCATCATCATCCTCATCATCACATGTCTATCATCATCACTTGTCATCATCATCCTCATCATCACATGTCTATCATCATCATCATCATCCTCATCATCACATGTCTATCATCATCATCATCCTCATCACATTGTCATCATCATCCTCATCACACATCTATCAACATCCTCATCACATGTCTATCATCATCATCATCATCATCACATGTCTATTATCATCATCATCATCATCCTCATCACACATCTATTATCATCCTCATCCTCATCACAAGTCATCATCATCCTCATCACATGTCTTCATCATCATCCTCATCCCAAGTCTTCATCATCATCCTCATCACAAGTCATCATCATCCTCATCACATGTCTTCATCATCATCCTCATCCCAAGTCTTCATCATCATCCTCATCACAAGTCTTCATCATCATCCTCATCACAAGTCATCATCATCCTCATCACATGTCTTCATCATCATCCTCATCCCAAGTCTTCATCATCATCCTCATCACAAGTCTTCATCATCATCCTCATCACAAGTCATCATCATCCTCATCACATGTCTTCATCATCATCCTCATCCCAAGTCTTCATCATCATCCTCATCACAAGTCTTCATCATCATCATCCTCCTCCTCGGTCACTCTCCCCCCTCCCCCATGACATCCTCCTCTCTCTCTCTCTCTCTCTCCGGACGGAGTGATAAGTCGGTATTATTAGTGTACGGCTCACCTGGTGGGGCCCCGGGCGGGCGGGAGGGGCCCCCGGGAGGGTGTCCAGTCGGCAGCTCAGGAAGAAGAGGATGAGGATGGCGCCCCACATCACTGATCACCCGGCCGGGTCACTCTGCGCCCATCTCTGGAGGCGGGGCGGGGTTAGGCAGGGTGACGTCATCCTCGGAGGGGGGGCGGGGTCAGAATGGACGGAGAGGGCGGTCACGTGTGCCCGGGGATCGCTCTGCGGACCGGGGATGGGGGGAATCCTGAGAGAAGACCCCTCCCCTCCCCCAACACTGAGTCCCGCTCTACATCCTCCTCTGCTGGGAGAAGATCTCTGTGACCCGGGGAGGAGCCGCTCTGTCCGCTGCCTGTGACCCCGCCCACACATGTGCTCGGGGGCGGGGCCAGAGCTCTCAGTGGGCAAACCTTAGAGTGTCTGTGGGTGGAGCGAAAAGAGCCAACACAGCCAATCAGCTGCTGCGATCAATTTCTGGGGCGGGGTGTTAATGTAGGAGAATGTGCATTGTGTGTCATGGCTGGACCACTTCCTCTGGCACGCTGATAGCTCATTCGTCCATTAACCACTTGCCTACCAGGAACTCGACTCGACTCACTCTCCTCGAAAGTAATGTACAACTTCTGATTGGTCGGTACTACCCATAAGCCGCAGTGAAAAAAACAATTCCTTTCTACAGGGACCAATTACACTTTCCCCAACACTGCACTGGGCCAAGAGCTAATAGGATTGATAAAATGCTATAGAGAGAAATGAGGGATGGAGGAGCTGGCCCAGCACAGGCAACGACTAGAGACTCCCAGAGAAAGCGGTGGAAGGGAGAAGCAGAGGAGCTGGGCCAGCACATATAGTGGACACTCCAAGAAAAGGAGGGGGGGGGGGGGAGTAGATGGGTCAGCATGGACAGTAGATACTCCCATAAGAGGGGAGAGGTGAAGGGCAGAGGAGCTGGGCCAGCACATATAGTAGATACTCCAAGAAAAGGAGGAGAGGAGGAGGAGTAGATGGGTCAGCATGGACAGTAGATTCTCCCATAAGAGGGGAGAGAGGTGAAGGGCAGAGGAGCTGGGCCAACACCTATATTGGAACCTCCCAGAAAAAAGGGGGGAGCAGGAGATGGGTCAGCACACACACTCCCAGAAGGAGGGGAGAGAGGTGAGGGGTGGAGGAGCTGGGCCAGCACATGTAGTAGACACTCACAGAGGAGGAGAGGGGGCTGGGCAGACATTAGACACTTACAAAAGAGGGGCAGAGGAGCTGGGCCAGCATATACAGTAATAAGAAACTCTCCAAAGAAGAGAGATAACAGTGAAGGGCAGAGCTAGGTCAGCACAGACACGCCCAGGAAAGGGAGGGGCAGAGTAGCTGGGTCAGCACAGACAGTAGTAGACATTTACCAAAAAAAAAAAAAAAGTGGAAGGTCAGGCTTGAGGAGCTGGGCCAGCAAATACAGTAAATTAGAAACCCCCCACCCAAATGAGGGGAGAGAGATGAAGGGCAGTACAGACAGTAGACATGCCCAGAAGGGGGCGGTAAATATGACATGGGGGGGGGGCAGGTCTGGCGCTTCCCGGTCACATTTCCTAATAATTCAGAGGCTCATCGTTAACGAATGAAAAGGTGTGGAAGGAAAAATACGCTTAATAATGAATTGTTCTGTGTTTTTCCCCAGCTGGTGACGGGTTCTCTTTAGGTGTCCATCCAGCCAATAGATAAAAAGGGAGATGGTGGAGAACCAATCAGAGGGATCTTTACCATAGAGAACAAATCCATCTACAGAACGATGAATGGCGAGGAATTCCTTCATCTGACTTCTCAGTTCTGCAGAATAGTTGAATTCTCAATGCGCCAAATTTAGGTAAAATAATTATTAGCAGACGTTTGGTGATTTTTAAACTTTAGTGGAAAAAAAATCAAATCCTATTAATATAGTAAAAGGAAAAATATTTGTTTTGTATATATATTTTTTTTTTTTTTTTTACAAAACAATATTTGTAATAATGTAAAGAACACGCCCTCCTGTGGATACTTTGTATGCGGATTGGTGGACATGCTGGAGACATTGTAACAAACATTATTCCTGATTGACATGAGCGATCGCTTTGTACGTGTTGTCAGCTCTTAACAAAAAAGCAGTAATAAACCCCAAAATGTCATATATTGCAGCTCACCAATCAGATATTGTGGCTGCATTCGTTTTTCTTTGGCTCTCCCCCCCCCCCCCCCCCCTTTTCACCTGGTGCTCAGGCCAATAACACACCTCCTGTATTAGAGCACCACCCCCCACTCTGGAGGAAGGCGCGGGGCCAAACTGCAGCTCACACTTTTAGGCATCCGGCTGCAAAAGGCCTAAAAACGCCATGATTTTAGGTGTTACGTTTTTTTTTTTAAACTCAGCCCATTGTTTTGAATGGGCCTGTACAAAATGTAAACTTGCATTGGGTGTAGTATAGTTATAAAAAATAAAATAAAAATAAAAAAAATAAATAAAATTAAAACAAATAAATAAAAAATAAATACAATAAAATACAAATAAAAAAATAAATAAAAATAAAAATAAAAAAATAGCAAAATAAAAAAACAAAACTGCATTTCTGGTCGGTGATTAGATGCATGTACACATATACAGTGTATGTCACTCTCCGCTGAATGTAAAAAAAATTTTTTTTTTTTTTTTTTTAAACATTTTTTTTTTTTCTGCCAGGAATATCTGATGTTCATACATCCAGCAGTACCATTATAAGCAGTTACAGCCACTTTTTTGATCCTTTTGGGATAGACCCCTTTCACACTGAGGCAGTTTTCAGGAGTTTTAGCGCTAGAAATAGCGCCTATAAAGCGCCTGAAAACTGCCCCCCATGCCGCCCATGTGCTTTCACACTGGGGCGGTGCCCTTGTGGGACATTAGAAAAAGTCCTGCAAGCCGCATCTTTGGGGCGGTCTGGGAGCGCTGTATACAGCGCGCCCATACATTGAAATGAGCGGCCAGCGCTACCGAAGCGCCTGAAAAGCATGGCAAACACGGGCGCTTTTAGCCCCTTCTTTAGTGTTAAAAGCGCCGCACTAATGGCTGTAAAGCGCCGCTTAAACAGCGGTAAAGCATCGTTAAAATGAGCTGCACTTTACCACTAATGCACAGGCGACCCCAGTGTGAAAGGGGTCATAAAGGCTGTACCTAAATAAAAGTGGATCATTGTAAGCTCCCCCCTTCTCAGTGGTAAATGGTTTGTCTCACCTCTCTAACTGCTACATCTGCAGGACAGCTTGTTCTGTTTAAAAACAGACTTACTGGCCAGATCACCAGATAAAAAAATATAAGAAAAGCCCAAAAAAACAAAAAAAACTCCATCCTGTGTGCACCAAAATGCCTTTAAAAACCCAGATATTACCTTGTAAAGGTAGCAGTGACATCATCACTGTGCTGTACAAAGCCTGTGCAGACCAATGGGAGGGGACCAATGCTGCAACCATATAGGTATATACAGTATGTATTTTTTTTTAAATACCCCTTTAACCACTTCAAGCCCACAATATGTATGTATCTACACGTTGCGGCTTTGAAGTGGTATAGCGGGTGTTATGGCTCTAGATATCAGCCACAATCCTGGGATTTTATTTTTTATTTTTACAGGCGGCGGCTGTTTTTTTTAACCACTTCAGCCCCGGAAGATTTAGCTATTCGGTGACCAGGCCATTTTTGCGATAAGTCACTGCGTCACTTTAACTGACAATTGCGCGGTCGTGCGACGCTGCACCCAAACAAAATTGATGTCCTTCCCCCCCCCCCACAAATAGAGCTTTCTTTTGGTGGTATCACCTCTGCGTTTTTTATTTTTTGCGCTATAAACAAAAGAAGAGCGACAATTTTGAAAATTATAGTATATAATAATAATTATTATTATTTTTATATATATATATATATATATATATATATATATATATATATATATATATATATATATATAATAATATCTATACATCTATCTATATATAGATAGATATATACACACACAATATATCTATCGAATCTCTCTCTCTCATATATATATATATATATATATATATATATATATATATATATATATATATATATATATATATATATATATATATATATATATATATATATATATATAGATCTATATAGATAGATATAATAAAGTATATTGATTGGTTTGCGCAAAAGTTATAGCGTCTACAAAATTGGGGATAGATTTATGGCATTTTTTTTTTTATTACTAGTAATTGGGGTGATCTGCGATTTTTTTCGAAACTGCGATATTGCAGCTGCCATATCGGACATTTTTTGGACCATTGACAATTATACAGCAGCGATCAGTGCTATAAAAATGCATTGATTACTGTATAAATGTCACTGGCAGGGAAGGGGTTAACACTAGGGGGCGATAAATGTGTTCCCTGTGTGTGTTCTAACTGAAGGGTGATGGAACTTACTAGGGGAAGAGAGATCGGTGTTCATACTTTGTATGAACACACGATCAGTCTCTTCTTCCCTGAAAGAACCGGGACCTGTCTTTACACAGATCCCGGTTCTCGCTCTGTCACGAGCGATTGCGGGTGCCTGGCGGGCATCACACCCGCCGGGCACTCGCATCGGCTCCGGCTGTGAGCGTGCCTCCAGCATCGAGCGCTCGCCCCTAGTGGCCACAATGGGAAGCAACGTAAGGAAACGTCGATTTGCCCAGCCAAGCCAACCTGCCGCAGTAAAGCTGCGGCGGCTGGAAGGCAAGCGGTTAATGAAAGCATTACAAGCAGCTCATGAGCAGCTGGACCGCTTTCAGAAGCGGCTGGAGGCGTCGTCCTCCTCACCCGAGAAACGGTCCGACAGTGCAGCCGGCTCTTCCCAAAAGGCAATCTAAGACTAGATCAGGGGTCTTCAAACTATGGCCCTCCTAGTTGTTCAGGAACTACAATTCTCATCATGCCTAGTCATGTCCGTGAAGGTCAGAGTTTTGAGGATCCCTGGACTAGATAGTCTTTGATCGTCTCTATGGTCTTGGAAGACCAGAGCGATATCATGACGTCACTTCCAATGCAGGGTGGAAGTAAACATTTAAGCAAAAGATCCAAAAAAAAAAAAAAAGATCTTTTGCTTATAAATCGTAAAGAAGAAACTTGGGAGATTTTTGACCTCTTTCTACATCACTGGTGCAGGTCATGTGATTACAGCCATGGCGGTCGCCACCCCCTGGGCATCAGCAACCTACAGGTGAAAGTGTTCCCATTGATCATACAGATTCTTACCTGCATCTGTCCTATAGGAATTTTTGTTTCTGCCAAACGACTTGAATTTACATCCATCCAGCCCTGAGATTTACACAGCTCTGCCTACACCAGGGCAGGAGACCTGACTTTTCTACAGTTTAGTTCAATACCTACAAGCCTCGTCCCTTCCTCCCCCTGTGATTGGACAGTGAAGGAGAAGCAGCAAACTGGTGAGCTCACCTCTCTGCAAGCTATTTGTTGGCACACAAGCATGCCAGCACAGCTGATTGGCTCCATATGCTGCTTCGCCCCTCACCCAGTCTGAGCTCAGCTATGTAGGGACTGCAAAAGGCTGATATAAGTCACACTGAGGTACCTACAATGCTTGAAAAAAAAATACATTCATTGATTAATCCGTAAGTACAGAGTGACATTTTTTGTGCATTTAAAGTGTTACTAAACCCACAATCATAAAGTCAGTCTGTATATGAAGTAAAGCATATATAAGGCATATACTCACTGTGGAACCTAAGGGGTTAATCTTCTGCATTGTATTAGAAGGCTGTTTGATCCGGTCTTCTCTGATCCTCCCCTTGCTCCACAGTCCCCAATCCATCTCCTGATAGAACACAGTGTTGGGGACAGGCTGCACATGCTCAGTTTGGTGTGTATTGTTAGAGAGTTTTGACAGGGGCCAATCAGCACTGTCCAAAGGGTCAGGGGTCTGCAGCCTCATAGGACAGTCAGAGGAGAATGAAAACTCTTCCTACAAGCTTTAACCAGACACTGATAGAAGTCACAAGACTGCTATATACTGCTGATAAGAAAAGGTATTTAGCAGTTTATATTTCCTAAAATAATTGCATTTCCATGTTCTGTGTACTGTGGGGGACCAGATATAGTGAATGCAGAGTCCTGGGTTTAGTAACACTTTAATACCTGTGCAAAGTTCAGCTTTAAACTTTTATTCCCTGATGGTTTGTTATCTGTAAAATCCTCTGTTTGTCCCTTTAAAACTAGGACTCACTTTTTTACAGAACAGGGTGAATCTAGCTTCAGAGGGGTGCACAGATAAGGGCTTCCAGGATTTTTTTTGGTCATGATTTGACAGGTTTCCAAAGTAATGAGACAGAAGAAGAAGTGAAAATAAATGTGTTTTTATTTATTAGCAGCCGACAAACCCCCTCCCCCCAAAGCGGAGATGGTGTCAGAGGAACCCAAGTTCATTAACCAATGAGCAACTTCCAGGGGTTTGTAGAAACTGTGAATAAAAGAAGTCAGATAATCAGTCCGTTCTTCCAGCTCGGTCCGTCATCACATCATGCCGAAAAAAGAACGGTCCAGTTTAAGGCCACTCTGTCGCCGAAGCCCCTCCCACAGCGCCAGGAATGTGACATCATCTGGGAAGGTGGGCCAAGGGGGCGCTCCATTCCCGGTGTTCTGGTCCCACGTGTCTGGCCTTGTAGCCCCTCCCCCCCACAACCCGGGAATCTCCACTTTGAGCCAGGCTGACTCTCAGAATAGAAAAGTAACATTAATGGTTTACGCCGCCATCCGTGTTGGTTGCGCGTCACTCCAGTGCCAGACTGAGGGGACGCAACATAAATTATGGCCACACCTGCCTTGCCAGAGACACAGACAGCCACAGGGGAAAAGATGGCCGCCTCCAGAGGAAGAGACATGGAGACACATGAAGATGAGAGGCCATAGATGACAATCCGCCCCCAGTGACCCCAAACATCTCCAGCCCCTCCACAAGCCGGCGGTAGCGATTGTTGGGACGTTCCAAACAGCACCTTATTAGCACCTGTGCCGTTTCCCACCACCTGCGCTGGCTGCGATGATACGAATGCTTTAAAAGACGTAGAAGTGATGTGAATAGCTCCCCAGGAATCGGTTCTCCGCAGAGCGAAGCCGGATCCCAATGAGCCGAGCAGGGAAGCCTCAGACTTGGAAACGTGCAGTCTTCAATGGTCCCATCCCAATAAATAATATATAAAAAGAAAAAAAAAAAAATATACATATATATAAAAAGTAACATCTCCACCCAGATGGAGGGGGACAGAGGGCAGAACACAGCTCATCTCTCCCGGCATAGAGGACCCAGCTGATGGAAGTGGCCCCGCGCAAGGAGTCTCAGTGGCCACCCAGTGGACATCAATCTTCAGTCTCCTCATATGTGGTCTCATCAAAGGGCCGGTCCAGGAGAGGCACAAAGTGATGGCGGGAGTACTTTAACTGAAGGAGGTCTCCGACTTCACTGATCTTGTTCAGCGCCTGGGGAGACAAGAGTGTGGGGTCAGAGCGCAAGCAGTTGAAGTTCAAAGAAAGGGATAAAGACGATGCAGAGGACGGTATACAGGAAGAGGGAGGAGCACAGGGGACACCAGACAGGAAGAGGGAAGAGCACAGGGGACACCAGACAGGAAGAGGGAAGAGCACACAGAGGATGGAGGATATTATACAGGATGAGGAAGGAGCACACAGAGGATGAAGGACATTACAGAGGATGAGGGAGGAGAGCACAGAGGATGGATGACGTTCTATAGGATGAGGGAGGAGAGAAGAGAGGATGGAGGACATAATATGGGATGAGGGAGGAGAGCAAAGAGGATGGAGGACATTATAGGGGATGAGGGAAGAGGGCACAGAGGATGGAGGATATTATACAGGAAGAGGGAGGAGCACACAGAGGATGGAGGACATTATAGGGGATGAGGGAGGAGAGCACAGAGGATGGAGGACATTATGAGGGAGGAGAGCACAGAGGATGGAGGACATTATAGGGGATGAGGGAGGAGAGCACAGTGGATGGAGGACATTATGAGGGAGGAGAGTCCAGAGGATGGAGGACGTTCTACAGGATGTGGGAGGAGAGTCCAGAGGATGGAGGACATTATACAGGATGACGGAGGAGAGGACATTATACGGGATGAGGGAGGAGAGCACAGAGGATGGAGGACATTATACGGGATGAGGGAGGAGAGCACAGAGGATGGAGGACATTATAGGGCATGAGGGAGGGGAGCACAGAGGATGGAGGACGTTATACAGGATGACGGAGGAGAGCACAGAGGATGGAGGACGTTATACAGGATGACGGAGGAGAGCACAGAGGATGGAGGACGTTATACGGGATGAGGGAGGAGAGCACAGAGGATGGAGGACGTTATACGGGATGAGGGAGGAGAGTACAGAGGATGGAGGACATTATACGGGATGAGGGAGGAGAGCACAGAGGATGGAGGACGTTATACGGGATGAGGGAGGGGAGCACAGAGGATGGAGGACGTTATACGGGATGAGGGAGGAGAGCACAGAGGATGGAGGACATTATACGGGATGAGGGAGGAGAGCACAGAGGATGGAGGACATTATACGGGATGAGGGAGGAGAGCACAGAGGATGGAGGACATTATAGGGCATGAGGGAGGGGAGCACAGAGGATGGAGGACGTTATACAGGATGACGGAGGAGAGCACAGAGGATGGAGGACGTTATACGGGATGAGGGAGGAGAGCACAGAGGATGGAGGACGTTATACGGGATGAGGGAGGAGAGCACAGAGGATGGAGGACATTATACGGGATGAGGGAGGAGAGCACAGAGGATGGAGGACGTTATACGGGATGAGGGAGGAGAGCACAGAGGATGGAGGACATTATACGGGATGAGGGAGGAGAGCACAGAGGATGGAGGACATTCTACAGGATGAGGGAGGAGATCACAGAGGATGGAGGACGTTATACGGGATGAGGGAGGAGAGCACAGAGGATGGAGGACGTTATACAGGATGACGGAGGAGAGCACAGAGGATGGAGGACGTTATACGGGATGAGGGAGGAGAGCACAGAGGATGGAGGACGTTATACGGGATGAGGGAGGAGAGCACAGAGGATGGAGGACGTTATACGGGATGAGGGAGGAGAGCACAGAGGATGGAGGACATTCTACAGGATGAGGGAGGAGAGCACAGAGGATGGAGGACGTTATACGGGATGAGGGAGGAGAGCACAGAGGATGGAGGACATTCTACAGGATGAGGGAGGAGAGCACAGAGGATGGAGGACGTTACATGGGATGAGGGAGGGGAGCATAGAGAACACTACAGTTACTAAATAATTATTTAATTCTTCTAATTAATAAACCCCAATAGACAACAATAGAAGATGGTAGGACACTGAAAACTCACCAGGTCCAACATCTCCCTGGTATGTGCAGCCGACACACAGAAACGAGCTCTGGATTCAATGATGGGGGTGGCTGGAAATCCCACAACCACTACGCCAATATTCCTCTTTAGCATCTCTCGCCCAAATGCCCTGTGGGGGAAAAAAAAAGGAGGGATCAGCCTTGTGAACATGGCAGGGTCACTGCTTCTGATCCGAGGGGTGGGGGAGCCACAATCTCTCAGAACCTTATACATTACCTTCCTTGGGGATGATCAGATCACATCCACACCCTACCCTGACTCTACTGGATCAAACATAACCAGGACCTGTCCCCTGACCCCCTAGCCCCACCATATGCCCCCAGAGAAGTGGCCTCCAATGATATTGGCTCACATCAGTCAGGAACAGATCAGTCATTCCTCATCAGTAGAGATGAAGACTGCTGTCATGGCACTAGCCTGAAGGAACCCTTCTGTGGGCAGTAATCATCAAGCTTTCTAAAAATGCTGGTGGTACCGCAGATTCATCTGCTGGAATTCTCTGGGGCCCCCTTACAGATCAGGGCCCGGACTTTAATGACTGCTTGCTGTGGATCAGCATTTCCTTAAGAAAAGCAACATTAAAAAAAAGAGGTTACAGATCCACCAGAAGAAGCTCTGCTCGGCACAGGAAATGCCGCACTGTGCAATTCTGGAGGAACTGCAGTCCCCCCACAGGACCCGGCGTACACAAAGTGCTCTGCTGCATCTCACTAAAGACTCACCCGATCTTTGCTGGCATGTAAAGCATCAACGGGACCACCGGCGAGTCGCTGTTGCCATAAATAATGAAGCCCATCTCGGCTAAGCGGCGCCTAAAGTATCGCGTGTTCTCAGCCAACTGCTCCACCCGCTGCCGACCTGTATGGGGAGGAGAGAGATTGTAAGTCGCCATACCAGGGTAGGAGACGTCCACAGAACAGCGAGATTTCCATTACATGAGAGCATTGCAGCACCAAGCGGATACCATTCAGTAATCAAATACAAAGAGGTTATGAATTATCAAATGATTCATAAATAATAAAGATTTCATATATTAAAATAAGTTATTTCAATTTTAAATAAATAATGAATCGTTCCTTTTAGAGGACATCAGTATGAACTTAAAGGATTCACAAATCATATCTGTAGATATACTCATCTATCGCCGACATCCTGCCACCTGGAGGGACAACATTCTCCTACACACCGCCAACATCCTGCCACCTGGAGGGACAACATTCTCCTACACACCGCCGACATCCTACCACCTGGAGGGACAACATTCTCCTACACACCGCGACATCCTGCCACCTGGAGGGACAACATTCTCCTACACACCGCCGACATCCTGCTAACATTTTATGTACAATAACTGGACATCAGCAAGAAATCCCCCCCCCCCGTTTCTTACCTAGACAAATGTCATACATCCCAGGAGTCTTCAGGAGGGGTTTTCTGCTACATGAATCATTTGCCCTTACTCAAGATGGCCACAAATGCTGGGGGGGGGGGGGTTTGTTTTTCAGGAGGTAAGGGGTTTTCTCAGCTAAGCACACCCTCACCCACACACACCCTAAAGGCAGCTGGATTCCAGGGGGTAAAGGTTACATGAATCAATTGCCCTTACTTAAGAGATGGCAAACAACAGAAATGCTAGGTGGGGGTGTTTTTCAGGATGGGAGGAGGGGTTTTCTCAGCTAAGCACACCCTCCTGCATGCATGCTTGAGCCAAAGGCAGATGGATTCCAGGGGGTAAACGCTACATGAATCAATTGCCCTTACTCAAGATGGCCACTTTGAATAAATAAAATGAATTAAAAATTGTATGTTTGGTTTTCGGTGTTTAGATGCAGTCAAGATCTCAGGCATTCAAATCCTCATTTACTGTCACAAAGCCCGGCATGATCTTCCCATACAAAGCGGGGCAGGCGACTCTCTACTGCTTTAGTTTTGAGAATCCAGCAGGAACCTCTCACTTGTTATCTCTCACCAACCAGCAATATATCAATCTAGCTGGTCTTATTTTATTTCTGCCCAACAACTCAGCGGAGAGGGATGTGGACGGCCTCAAGGCTGCAGATAACAATCCGCAGTAAGTTTCTAGTGTGTATTTATCATCACTTTAATATGGAATTTGGAATAAAAATGTTTTTGTTTTGGAATTTCTTCTAACATGGAATGAAGGGAATACTCCGATAACGGATGCGGAGTAACTCCTTACATAACTCTGGAAATATTTGGCCAGTCCGCTATACAGAGAAAAGCGACAAACGGAAACCCCTCTCTGCACAATCCCCATCGATTGTAATTGTCAGCTCAGGAAAACGTAAATAGGATTTACCAGCGATTAATCCGTAATCCTATTAGGAGGGGGTCAGAGGTCACCTGGAAGTGCGTCACCGCGTCACCCCTTGGCGAGGAGAGGCAGAGCTGGTGTGTCACCTCTCAGCGGGCGCAGCTGGTAGAAGGAATGCGCATTGTATGTAAGAAGACGCATGACTACACAAAGGAAGGACGGGAGAGAAGAGCAAAAACACCTCCGTGCTCCACTCATAGAAATATCAGAGCGAGCAACAGCAGCAAGAGAGTCCAGAAATATTCCAATCCCGTAACCTGACCAAAATGTACATCCAGAGCCGCTGGTCTATATCCCAGATAAAACCTAAATATACAGCCATTTATCCAACTGTGCAATGGGAGCGTTCCATGCTCTGTTCCTGCATTAGGCCAAATAAGAAAGGATAGGTTGTGGCTGAGCACCGCGTTCCGGGCGCATACAAACTGGACAACTAGCTGCGGCCAGGCGTGCCACCCCTGGATGCAAAACGGTCTTCCTCCAGGGGCAGCAGTGAGGTCCTGAAATTTAAAAAAAAAAAAAAAAAAAGCAAGAAAGAAAAAAGAAAGTCGGCCCCCAGCTACATCACTAACCTAGTCTCAAAATACTAACCTAATTGTTATATATATATATATATATATATATATATATATATATTTATTTATTAGCAGAGACCCTAGAGAATAAAATGGCGACCATTGCAATATTTTATTCAAAACTGTTTGCACAGTGGTCTTTCAAATACATTTTTTGGAAGAAATACACTTTCAGGAATGAAAAAAACCAAACCAAAAAAAAAAAAAAAAAAAACACCCACACTAAAAGTTAGCCTTTTTTTGTATAATGTGAAAGATGTTACGCTGAGTAAATAAAATACTCAACAGGTCATGGTTTAAAATTGCACACGCTCGTGGAATGACGACAAACTACGGTACTTCAAAATCTTCCACAGGCGACACTTTAAACATTTCTACAGGTTACCAGTTTAGAGTTACAGAGGAGGTCTAGTTCTAGAATTATTGCTCTCGCTCTAGCGATTGCAGCAATTCCTCACATGTGTGGTTTGAACAATGTTTACATTTGCGGGTGCAACTTACATATGTGTTCTCTTTTGCGTGCGAGCATGGAGCGCTTTAAGTTATTTTATTATTTTAGGTTTTACACTGTCCCTTTAATTTTAATCACTTTTATTGCTGTCACAAGGAATGTAAATATCCCCTGTGAAGAGTAATAGGCAGTGACAGGTACTCTTTATAGAGATCTCTGGGGTTTCTAAGACCCTAAATCACTCCATTGCACTTAAAAACATTCAAATAGTCAACTTTGACTGTTTTGAATACTGCATTTTTTTTAAATTTGGCACCTTTAATTAACAAGAAGTGTTGTCATGACATCGCTTTCAGGTTATGAGATCTGATACCTGATTAAAGCCGATGCCGGCATTGTTCGGGTCTCCGGCCAGCCGGCACTGGGCTCTCGTGGGACCAGAGAGCCCGGGTGAGCCGCAGAAGGCGGTCTGGGGGGGGGGGCTGCTCCCCTCCTGCTGCCTGTAGGAACAGTCGAGCGGTTGCTTAGCCGCATCGTTTGTTAGTACAAGAAAGCCGTCCGTCCGCTCTAAAAAAACGGTACCGGGGTAATGTGTGCGGCTGCAGGCATCACTCCGGTGCAACCCCTTGAAGCCGAAGGCCACATATTTGCGTTACGTCGTCGTGAAGGGGTCAAAGTGGAACTTCACTCTCCCAATCAACATTGATTTTTTTTTTTCGTGTTCAAAAAGTTTTTATTGAGAAAAGAAACAAAGTTTACATGGTAAAGAGATAAAAGTGAGTCAACCCCTAGGAACAGAGGGGTAGGACAAAGTACGTAGCAATACGGTACAATAACATTGATTATTTTTACTCCTCATGCTAATAGCATTGGGAAAATAGATAGGAAAGTATATCTTATTTACTGGTTTTAAACTTTTTCTGTTACATCCTGCTTTTTTGCCTTGGCAAATGACGTCATACATCCCAGGAGTCTTCAGGAGGGGTTTTCTCAGCCAAGCACACTCTCCTGCCTGTGTTTCGTCACATTCAGCTACCCATCACATTTTGCTACCTGCTGGAGTGCGCACGTGCGACGCCGCCACATGCGTTCCAACACTGTTGTAAGACACCACTTTGCCACAGGGCCCCTCATGGGCACGCTTCGTTCGCCGCGCTTCGGGCACGGCCTTGCTTTGCTTGGCATATTTATAATCTAACTATGTCCACTTGGATGGTGGGGCTTGAACCTGGACTCAGGGGTGTGGCCACAAAATTCTGGTGGGGGGTGTTTTTCAAAACAATTTCATAGCAAAATAAAGCATGGAGACATGGATGAATGGGGGGAGTTTACTTTGATTAAAAAAATGAATTAATGTTTTTGGTTTGTGGCGCCCTAATGCAGTGAAGATCCGCTTTCAGTACGGATGAAAGCTGTGCAACGGTAATGCCACCCTCCCCTTCCTCACCCAGGAGACACCAGAGGACAACTGTGCAGGGCAATAAAGGGTTAACACACATCCTTCCACTAAGAGGATCATCTCCAGACTCTGAGCACTTCACAGCGCCAGTTATGTCCGCAGATACCGAGCATCTTCCTACGTCACATGACCCCGCCATCTGCACGCGATTATTCTTCTTCATTTCCACCATCTCATTATCTCCCTGAAAAGTAATGCTGACTACAGGCCGTTGCTCCACCAAGAATGACAGCTGACAAGACATCTGCCAATCCTTGATGCATTTCCACTACCGGTGGGACCCCGCTGTCATCTTCTGCCTGACCCGGCTGATGGGGGAATCCACGCATAAATGGCAAATCTGCTCCCTTTGCTGTCAGGTCACCTAAAAGGACTGATAAATGGAAAGAATAAAATAAAATCCCTGGCAATGATCAGCTCTTCCGATACCAAAAAGTGTCTATTATCACTTTCCCTATAGACCACGGCAATGAGCCAATCAGCTGCGGTGAAAAGATCAGTCCATATGTGGTCACTAGGGATCGGAGAACGGTTCGGCTCCAGCATAAGTTTGGGCCGAAATGTGGTTGTTCGGAGAACACTGAACAATATGCGGTGCTCGGGGGAAAATTCGAAAGCCGCCGGAACACCGTTAAAGTCTATGGGACACCAACATGAAAAATCAAAAGTGCTCATTTTAAAGGCTTATATGCAAGTTATTGTCATAAAAAGTGTTTGGGGGCCCAGGTCCTGCCCCAGGTGATATGTATCAATGCAAAAAATTTTTTTGAAAAAAGGCAGTTTTTTTCGGGAGCAGTGATTTTTTTTTTAATGCCTAAAGTAAAACAATAAAATTAAATATTCCTTTAACCACCTCAATACTGGGCACTTTCGCCCCCCTCCTTCCCAGACCAATTTTCAGCTTTCAGCGCTCTCACACTTTCAATGACAATTGCGCGGTCATGCTACGCTGTACCCAAATTACATTTTTTTCATTTTGTTCACACAAATAGAGCTTTCTTTTGGTGGTATTTATTCACGACTCTGTTTTTTATTTTTTGCGATATAAGCGAAAAAAAGAGCGGAAATTTGGAAAAAAAACACAATATTTTCTTCTTTCTATTTTAAAACAAATCCAATAAATTCAAATTTTGTCATAAATTTAAGCCAAAACGTATTCTGCTAAATGTTTTTGGTAAAAAAAATCCCGTTAAGTGTATAATAATTGGTTCGTGTGATCACGGACACGTGCGCAAATGATCATGTACAGATGTGCGCAGGTGACATATGTGTGCAGATAATCATTGGGACATGTGATTTTACTGGGACATATGTGGGGGACATGTGTTTTTACTATGTGGGGACATGTGTTTTGGGGACATTGTGTGTTTACTTTGTTTTGTGTTTTTACATGTGTGTGGTGACACTAGACTGGTGATCAGTGAGTAAAAAGCTGTAAAAAACAGCTCATACTCACTGATCACCAGCCGGCTGCAGCAATCCGTTCTCCTCTCCTCACTGACAACTTCCGTGTGAGGAGAGGAGAGCCGATTGCCTAGCAACCGGCTCTGTGTTTACATCACATGACGGCTGTGATTCGACACGGCCGTCATGTGATCAGGAGGGCCAATCGCAGAGCCCTCCTGCCGATCGGAGATGCGCCGTGTCCGGGTGACACGAGCGCATCGGGATCACGCCGCTGCGCGGGCACGCACGCGCGCGCGCAATCCCGCTCCTTTTGAGGGACGTTCCTGAATGTCCACTCAGAAGGAGAGATAACCCACCCGGCCGTTTATGTGCAGTGGCCGGGTGGGAAGTGGTTAAATATCGTGCCTGGGGGGTGTCTATAGTATGCCTGTAAAGTGGCGCATGTTTCCCGTGTTTAGAACAGTACCACAGCAAAATGATATTTCTAAAGGAAAAATTGTCATTTAAAACCGATCGCGGCTGTAATGAATTGTCAGGTCTCGGCAATACAGATAAAACTCATTGAAAAAAAGAAGGGCATGGGTTCTGCCCCCCAGTCCAATACCAGGCCCTTTGGGTCTGGTATGAATATTAAGGGGAACCCCGAACCGAAAATGTGAAGAAAAAAAAAAAATTGCGTCCTTCAGGTCTGGAATGGAAATGAAGGGGAACCCTGTGCCAAAAAAAAAAAAAAAAGGCATAGGGGTCCCCCCCAAAATCTATACCAAACCCTTAACCAAGCATGCAACCTGGCAGGCCGCAGGAAAAAGGAGGGGGGGGGGGGCGAAAAAGCGCTCCCCCCCCGTACAAGGCCACATGTCTTCAACACGGGGGTCTGACCCCAAAGCACCTTGTCCCCATGTTGATGGGGACAAGGGCCTCATCCCCACAACCCTTGCCCGATGGTTGTGGAGATATGTAGGCGGGGGGCTTATCGGAATCTGGAAGCCCCTTTAACAAGGAGACCCCCAGATCCCAGCCTCCCCCCGTGTGAATTGGTAACGGGGTACATTGTACCCCTAACTTTTCACAAAAAAAGTGACAAAAATGGTAAAAGACAAGAGACAGCTTGGGACAAGTCCTTTATTAAAAAATAAAAACGTCCAGCGATGTCCATCCATCTTCTATCACGCCGCCTGACGGACCGAAAAAAATACATTAAAAAAAATAAATAAATAAAAAAGCCGCAACCGTTCCGCCTCCACGGGAGGCTCCCGCCGACTGACGCTTATTCTGGGCGACAGTTCTTATATAGCTGAGGGCGGGGCAACCCGATGATGTAAACGGGTGACCCGCCCCTTCTGACGCCACAGGGGCTTCCCCGTGGCGTCAGAGGGGAATAGAGCTACATAAAAATGTAGATTGTGTGCACCAGAGGAGCTTACACTCTAATGTCCCACCACAGTCACACACTATTATTATCTAGACACACTATATATTATTATATAGAGCTCCGACATGTGCTGTAGAAAAAACATTAAGATGGGCACATCAGCCCCTCCCTGGGGTGGGACATTAGAATGTAAGCTCCTCTGGTGCAGAGGCTGATGTGCCCAGCTCAATATTTTCTCTACAGATTATGTCAGAGCTACATAAATATATAATAGTGTGCGACTGTGATGGGACATTAGAGTGCAAGCTCCTCTGGTGCATACTTTTATATAGCTCTGACATATTCCGCAGCACAGAGAACCCTGAGCCAGTCACATCAGCCTCTGCACCAGAGGAGCTTACACTCCAATGTCCTACACTACTATTATACATTTTTATATCTATTTTATGGTGTAGTTTATATGAATTATCCTGACTGCATATGTTCCCCCCACCTGAATTAGATAAGCGGGGCTGGCAGATCTACTCCCTATTCTATGGGAATAAAAATTGTTGGGAGCTCATGTTTTGGTGGTGTTGGTTAAATCATACCTACAAAACACCGCCCGCCCCCCCCCCCGCCCCCCCCCCTGGGAGGGCTATGTGCACCTCGAGTCAAATAAAAGGGGATATTTGAATTCCAATTGTACAATTTTGGACATCACACAACACTGTGAAGAATAGAGGAATAAGGAAAGGAAGAACACAGATAGAGCGGCTCCTCTGGCTCCCGGCCTGTCTCTTATTCCGGGCCCCACACAATCTGGAATCAATTTTTTTTTCTTCCTCTGATCTTGCAGGCCTGTAATTGTATAAAAAGAGAGGCCCCTTCATCTGCCCCGGGGTAATTATCAGAGGATGTGACGGGTCAGGGATAATTCCTGCCATCACAGGGGAGGAAAAACAGGAACACAACCCCCCACCCCACTGTTACTGCACCAGGCACCCAATACGATGAACCCCAATCCCACTACACCAGGTACCTTCTACACAGAATAACCCCTCCACCCACCCCTACTCTCTATCAGGCAACCTTATGCACAGAATTATAACCCACACCCAAACCAGGCACCTTATACACAAAATAATGACACCCCCCCCAGTGTTACTGCACAAGGCACCCAATACAATGAACCCCCTCCACTACACTGACAACTGAATACACTACCCCCACCCACTACACCAGGCACCTTATACACAGAATAATAACCCCCCCCCTTCTATATCAGGCAACCGTATACACAGAATTATGACAACCTCCCCCCAAACCAGGCACCTTACACAAAATATATTCTCCCCCATCCCCCCCGTTACTGCATAAAGCACCCAATACGATGGACCCCCCTCCACTACACTGAGCACCTAATACACTCCCCCTACACAAGGCACTATATTACACAGAATAATCCCCCCCCCCCCAATCAGGCAACCTTATACACAGAATAAGGACACCCTCCCCTCTTTACCCACAAACCAAACCAGGCACCAAAATACCCCCCTCCCTACACCAGGCACACTATACACAAAGTATTAACCCCCCACACACACACACACTATAAGGGTAGAAGCCCCCCCCCCCCCCCACCCTCAAATGCTCAACCTGTTACAGATGAATTGGATCGGTTCTACACACACACACAAGATGTAAGAGATGCAGTGTCCCCCCCCCCCCCCCTCCGGACTCCATGAAAGGGTTACCAGAGAGCCGGGGTCTCCTCCTCCTTCAGCTTTATCACATCCAGATGCTGGGGATGGTGGAGTGGCCCCTCTAACAAGTATCCACTTTCCTCTTTGATGTGGACAATGTTTACAATTCCTGGCTGAGCCCAATCCTCTCCCTCCCCGGGGAACATGTCCGGCTCCAAGAGTGTAAATCACCCGTCCAGGAATTCACCCCCCCCCCCCCCACCCCCTACAGACACAAGAACTGATCATCACATTCTGCCTACATCCAGCTGCTGTCCCCTCTAATAAAGACATCTTCAGCTTCCACCAGAACCCTTTGCACACTACCATGCAGGCTATACTGTACATGTCAGGGTACCTTGACATGTTCATTTAAAAAAAGGACCCCATCCAAACAGTTTATGCAGTTCAAGAAAAAAAAAAAAAAAAAAAAAAAGAACACAAGGACTTTAATATTACGTTAAGGTTTTTGGATAGCATAAGGAAGGGGTAACGACCCTGTAACAATTTTTTTGCTGTCGATCTCCCTGTTCAGAAGATTTCACCGACAATTGGATTTTGAAAATTCTGGGTTGTCGTGGAAACAAGGATTGGTGATAATGCTTCAGTGGAGACACCTTTTTCAGATATTTCCTGCCACTTCCTGTTGAGTATGTCATGTGTAAGTCGGATGTATGCAACTCGGGGACTGCCTGTACTTACCTGAGCCCAATCTCAATCCAACACTGTGCACGAGAGCCGAGGCTCTCTAATTTCTCAGTGGCTTAGACACAGCAGTCAAAGTCATTGGCTCCAGGTGCTGTCGATCAAAGCCAGCGAGGAGGGATAGGGGGCGGGGCCAGGGCGTGTTGTGTGTCAATAGACATATGGAGCAGAACGCAAGAGTGTTCTAATAGCAAGCGACTTTCATATTCCTTTCAGTTAGGAGCAGACCTGGCTGTGTACGTGTAGACCAGCCTTACTGAACATTTTTTCCACCCCAGAGGAAACCTTGAAATAATTTTCAGATCTTAGGGAACCCCTGGTAAGATTAGTCCATCAGGGGTCATTGGGAAAATGCCCCTTACGTTGGTGGTGGCAAGTCTGAAGAATGCTACCCTTAGGAGGGTTGGCCAAGTGGCCTTGGACCTGGACCTGGAACTATGCAGGCGCCATCAGATGGGAGGACAGTTAGCCACAGCTCAAGGAACCCCTGTGTCAACCCTGCAGAACCATAGGGTTCCATTGAACTCTGGTTGAGAATGGCTGGTGTAGACGATATAGGTGGTAGAACGTGTCCTCCTGCAGATCTTCAGAATAAGAGAAGGAGCTTACAGGGCTACAACATTGTTGCTGTGATGGCGACGTTGCAATGAGGGGTGACGGAGACCCCCTGTGTATGGGACACACAAGGTGAGAGGTTTGGGCTGTGGAAGTGTCGCACCCCCTGGGAGGTCAGACAATGCAGGGCATTTACAGGTTCACACCTCGGGGAGGACAGGACTGCCTGTGGAAGACAAACATTTGCTGCTCTTGTAAAAATCAAACTTCTGAGTGACTGAACAGTCACACGGCAGGTCAGTTTACAGGCCAGAGAGCTGATCAGAGCACAACTACACGGCAGAGGATTCTCTTATGAACAGCGGTAAATCTGAGCGTTTAGTGACCATGTGAAATTCCTGCTTCATTCCACCAGACAAGACGCCAAGAAAACATTCCTCAATGGCTGAAACCAGCCAATCCCAGAGCAGCCCAGGGGATACAAGCAGTACACCTAGCCATTCAATAACCAGGCCCAGCACCAGGCTGGGGTGCAAAGGAACTAAACATGGGGTTGATTTACTAAAACGGGACAGTGCAAAATCTGTTACAGCTCTACACAGTAACAAAACAGCTTCTAAGTTTTTTTTTGTCAAAGCTTAAAGTGATTTTAAAGTCATGTTTTTTTATTTTCATAGGGGAAAAAAAAAAAAAAAGTTATACTTACCTGCTCTGTTGCAGTGGATTTGCACAGAGCAGCCTGGATCCTCCTCTTCTCGGGTCCCTCTTCTGTGATCCTGGCCCCTCCCTCCTGTTCAGTGCCCCCCACAGCAAGCAGCTTGTTATGGGGGCACCCGAGCTGAGTTTCAGCTCCCCGTGTCCATTCAGACACAGAGTCCCGACCCCACCCCCTCTCTCCCCTGATTGGCTAGCTGACTTTGACAGCAATGGCACCACTCAATGGCACCACTGCTGTGTCTCAGCCAACCAGGGGGGAGAATCTCGGACGGCTGAGATAATCGTGGACATCGCTTGACAGAGATGGGGCGCAGGTAAATATCGGGGGGGGGGGTCTGCTGCACACAGAAGACTTTATCTTGACATCACTCCTGTGCATGCAAACCCTCGGGTTCAGCACAAAGCTCTAAAAGTCTGGCACAGTAAGCAACATCTTCGGAGTGTATGCACCGTTGACCTCACCAGCTGCATCCAGGATGAATAACTCCTAAACAGGGCCCATTTAGGAGATATTCATTTTACCTACAGGTAAGCCTTATTATGGGCCTTATTATAGGCTTACCTGTAGGTAAAAATCACAAAGCAGGGTAAACAACTGCCTAAATTCAACAAGCTGAAGTTAAAAGCAGATTGGTTTCTATGCTGAGCTGCACCAGATTTTGCACTCTCCAGTTTTAGTAAATCAACCCCATGCTTACCTGTGCTCACTGGTGGGTAATAAAATCCAATCTTCAACCCGACTCTTTCAATTTTGCAAACAAGCGGTGTCAAGATGGGTGATGTAGACAGCTGGCATTTTGGCAGATTCAGCAAAAATCGGTCAAAATTTGAGCCATGTATGCCCAGCCTCACCTGTTCTATAGAAAACCATTTTGCTGCACTTAACAAGTCCCAGTGATCAAAATGCAATCAGCAAAGTTTGCTAAAAGACGCTATGGGGTTGATTTACTAAAACAGGAGGAGGAGTGCAAAATCCAGTGCAGCTGTGCATGGGAGCCAATCGACTTCTAATTTTAGCTTATACACACATATGTACCGTAATCTGAAAGCCGATTGGTTTCTATGCACGGCTGCACCAGATTTTGCACTCTCCAGTTTTCGTAAATGAACCCCAAAGAGTTAATGAATGACAAAGAGGAAGGGTGGGGGGGGGGTGAAACCAGGTCTGGGCTCAGAGAACAGGTGTCTGTGTGGCTCCCACCTGTACAAACGGACCTTATCTCTGGAATACACAGCTGCCAAGAGGTGCCAGGTCCTGAAGTCTCCACACAAGCTCTTATCAGAGCAAGAACAAAGGATATTATCCTGGTCATGATATGGATTGTCATTCTGGGTCATCATCAAGAGTGCAAGCTCTTCAGGTTAGGGCTGGGGACAAACTGCAATTGCTTTTCATGTAATCCAGCAGGTTGCATGATAAAAAAAAAAAAAAAAAAAAAAGCCTGTCTGCTCCGGTCGGAGCCGCTGTACTAACCATGCGAGGTTAGTTCAGCAATCTCCCCTGCTGAGCTGTTGTGTTCCGACAAGGGGGTCCGATCAGCGCTCTCTGCCATTGGCTGATTAGAAGTCTGGTTTTCCAGCATGCACGTCCGACAGCCAGACGCACTATCCGGCTTCGGTCACAGACCGACATACACACGTTTTTTTTTGTTTTTTTGTTTTTTAACCAACAAATGTCTCCCGACATTCTGCCTGTGTGTACGGGGCTTAAACACAAAGTGAGGACCTCCAAAAACAAGTGCAGCCATGGTGCTCATGTGCTTTTTTTTCCATGTGCTCACCTGTCTCCCTTCCAGGCCCCACGTACCCTAACCTAAGCACAAATCTGGTTCAGGAGGAGTCATAAAAGGGTTGACAGACTTCTGAGAGGAGGTTGACCTCTGAAAAGATCCTTCCTTACGTGTTCATGCACGCCTAGATCTTATGAGCAGGCCTTTTCAAGCCTGGTCCAAGGTCAGCCACCTTGGCCACTTTAGTTGGAAGGGGGGGGGGAGCTCTTCAACAAATATTCACAACTCATTGCTCTATGGCCTCTTCACCTAGGCCTTAAAAAGAACATTATGCCATCACTGGGCACACTCCATACATAGACTGATCACTATACAATGCTGTCTTTAAAGGCCTCTTGCACACGACACTCCTGTTTGAGCATTTACTTTTTCAAAGTTTTTTTTACTTTTGTATGTATTTTCGTGCATAAGCGTTCACACAAATTCATGCATGACCGAAGGCTTATTCATGGACAATGTCAATGGACACGAATGTGCGCATTTGCGTGCATGAGGCGTAAATTACTGACCAAAAATGGAGATTTTTCTTTTTTTTTTTTTAACTGAAGAATACACGGCGCTTGTTTACACGCCTGTGTGCATAGGCACCTTACAAATAATGGGCTGTACTTAAGCGTAGTAAAAAAAAATAAGCTACACTGAGCATTTTCAAGCTGCAGTGTGCAAGAGGCCCAAGCATGATAAAAGGGAACCTGTCAGAAGAGCTGGTAACAGACATAGGTGAGGCTCCTACTGTCTGTACTCATCTCCTGGTTAGCATGTCACTGTGTGCATGCCCCCGAGACTAGCATGGTTTCTGGTATTTGGACGATATAAGTCTCTGCTATTGCGACAGGTCCTCTTGAGGCTCCCCGTGGCTTTGAAATAATGTGCGTTTACTCTGGAGAAGAAGTCCTGTATACACAAGTCTGACATACAATGGGGACAGAGAAGGAGGGAAGGTCTCAGGTTAAGGGGCTGATTACACGCTCCACCCCACTGCTTTAGAAGTGTAAGTAGAGCCTCTTGTTTGTGGAGTCAGACAGAGACCTGTGTCCCGGGACCTGATCTCAGGGAGGTCGGAGGTCATACAAAGGGCCGAATTCATAAAAAGGTGTAATCACGGCTCATACCCCATACAGTAGTCGACATTACAGATGTTTCCTAGGATCACATATCATGTGTGTGACTTGGAACATAGAAATCCAGAGGGGGGGGTCATGCCCACCAAAATTGAGAGGTGACGACACCCAGAATCACAATGGGTTTTTGTATTAAGGACTTCAATGGTAAACCCTCCCTTCATACATGAAGTCCCCCCATGTTTTTCTACATCTCAAAGCTCATGTTACAATCTCTATTATTATTTTTATACGGGATTTATATAGCGCCAACAGTTTACGCAGCGCTTAACAAAATAAAAGGGAGGCAATACAGTTATAACAATAAAACACAAGAGGATTAAGAGGGCCCTGCTCAGAAGAGCTTACAATCTGATAATGAAAATTCAGCATGCGGAGCGAGGTGGAGTGGAGAACATAGGTGGAAATACAAAGTCCACTAGACTCCCCAACAGTACTAGTAATCCTTTACAACCAGATTTAATCTTTTAGTTAAACGTGTACCGGCTGCTATGGGTGAACCCCGGTCTTTCCTGGTGTTGACAGCGCCATAGTGAGCCAGGAAATGATGCTGCATGTACGGACGCCAGACAGTCTGCACGGAGTTCCTACTACTAAATGGCAGCTGTCACACCAGCACCACCTAGTGCTCAGTACTCACCAGTACATGGTTCTTTGAATGTAAACCAATCAATTGAGCTCACAAAGTGAAGATATGCCCTCTAGGAAGGTTAACTGTGTCTAAAGAGCAAACAAAATAATCTACATTTACCGTATATACTAGAGTATAAGATGAGTTTTTCAGCACATTTTTTAGGCTGAACCCCCCCCCCCCCCCCCGGCTGCTTATACCCGAGTGAGGGTGCCCATCTGCAGCTGTACCTGTGATAAGCGGGTGTCTCCCGCTGTGTCATGCAGTCTGTTCGTCCGTCCAATGTAACAAAGCCCCGCCTCCTCCTTGTCTGTGATAGATGGAACACTGATACAGTTTCCCAGCATTGTATCAGTGTTCCTCTATCACGGATGAGGAGGCGGCGGGGCTTTGTTACATTGGACGGCCGAACAGACTGCATGACACAGCGGGAGACACCCGCTGTTTTAGTTATCACAGGTACAGCGGCAAATGGGCATTGTTTACCCAGTAGCTGCTGCATTTACCACCCTAGGCTTATACTCGAGTCAATACGTTTTCCCAGTTTCTTGTGGTAAAATTAGGTGCCTCGACTTACATTCGGGTTGGCCTATACTCGAGTATATACAGTAGGTCTTGGATCACTCCTAGAAAAACCAGCACTGCGCTACCTGTATCTAAGCGCTCCTGTCGCCTCATAGCTGCAGTGCAAGATGGTCTTAGGCACTGCTGCCTCCGACTCCTAGTCTCACTAGATTTGGTGATGTCACTACTGTGCTGCTCAGTGTTTTCCTTGCTGGAGAGGAAGCCATACCTGAGAACCTGCAGTTCCAAGGCTCCTCCTGCTTCTGTATCAGCCATTCTTGGGATCTGTGGTGCCACAACTTCTATTATTACCCCACCTATTATCCGATCACCAGTTGAATAGGGGGGGGGGACAAACTCTGACTTGAGAAAAAAAAAAAAGCCCCACCTCAGGATGGCCAGCTCTATACAGAGATGAGGCATGGCAAGTCAGTAATAGGGAGAGGATCAGCTACAGGGAGCACAGCCAATACCAGTGACTAATCATTTGTCCTCTGCTTCCACAGTACAGGTCCTCTTTAATTCTGAGCTGTGTGACGTGTCCCCTGTAGTGTGATGTGGGCTGCCTGCGTCCAGCTAAAAGAGCATTAAGAGCTGCAGATCCCTCCGGCTGCAAACTGGGTTGCTTGGGACATCTCCTGGTGGCAGAGCATTACTGGCAGGTTAGGCCCTTACATGATAGTTTCCAGCATATACCCCAATGACACTGCCCGCCAACCATCACCTCTTCCAACCCGCTTGAATTACACTATATTGTCAAAAAGTATTGTGATGCCTGGAAATATATCTATATATGCACACACACAAACTTTAACAGCATCCCAGTCTTAGTCCGTAGGGTTCAATTTTGAGTTTGAACCCGAAAAGAACACCTTTGGGATGAATTAGAGTGGAGACTGCGAGCCAGGCCTTCTCATCCAACATCAGTGCCTGACTACACAAATGTGCTTCTGGAAGAATGGTCAAACATTCCCATAGACACACTCCTAAACCTTGTGGACGGCCTTCCCAGAAGAGTTGAAGCTGTTATAGCTGCAAAGGGTGGGCCAACTCAATATTGAACCCTACGGACTAAGACGCCATTAAAGTTCATGTGTGTGTAAAGGCGGGCGTCCCAATACTTTTGGCAATATAGTGTATACGTCAGTGGACAACCACTGTGCAGGATAATCAGTACTGTGGCATGCCATATACATGCTGCCTATTAGAATAGAAGGTCTGAAGTCAATTTTCTATAAGAAAATCTGAGTGTTTGTGGTCACCCTGGGATGGGGTGAAAGCAACAAATATTTCACCGCAGAAAGTGGTTAAAAGGGGAATAATCAACTGCACTGTCACTGGCTGGCAGTGTCAATATATTACTGACTGATATGCAGAAGAAACCTTGTCTGCACGGTCCATAACCAATCCCATTCATGTAGATAACGTGAAGAACATGACTGGCTGTTATGGGTAACACGGCAAGTACATTTGTCAGTCCTTTCCATACATTCTCCAACACTTCTAATACATATTATCTGAACATTTACATAGCAGACAGGCTCCATGCAGCGTCCTGTGCCACCCCGGCGCCCACTGTATAAAACGTACGGACAGGCAGACAGAGGGCGGATGAATGCTGGAGTCAGCAGAAAGGAACAAAGACACAGATTGTTGTAATGTCCAATGTAGTGCGATATCCGACACGTTACATACATATTCATGGTACTTACTGCTCAATGTATATACAGTGCTACACTGCATGAAGCCTTCAATTAGTGACTGCACACCTCCCCCTAGTGGCCAGTCTGCACACCTACACTGGGGCTCAGTGCCCACACTGACCCCCTATAATCTGATTCTGAGGTCCAAACTTACAACAGAAATAAAAAAACTCCAATAATCAAAAGCGCTAAATTTAAAGCAAAAATGCCTCTAACCACGTGACGGGACCTTAGGCCCCTTTCACACTGGGGCGGTTTGCAGGCGTTATTGCGCTAAAAATACCGCCTGCAAACCGCCCCTAAACAGCCTCCACTGTTTGTTCAGTGTGGTTTTAACCCTTTTTCGGCCGCCAGCGGGGGGTTAAAACCGCACCACTAGCGGCCGAATACCGCGGTAAAACAGCGCCAAAAATAGCGGTTTTACTGCCGACGCCCCCTACCGCCCCAGTGTGAAAGGGGCCTTACCGAACATTATTAATAAACCATTTATCATTAAAAGGGTTGTAAACCCTCGTGCATCCTATGCATTAAGGTGAAAATACACAAGGGTTTACAACCCTTTTAATGATAAATGGTTTATTATTAATGTTCCCTGTCGCCGGGCCAATAGGAGAGAGGAGCGGGGCCTCGCGCATGCGCAGTAGGGTTGCCGGCGTGCATGCTCGGAAGCATTGAGCTTCATTTTCTCGGCTGGTCGTCGTAGTGTTGTACGTCACCTCGTTCTTGGCGGTCGAAAGTGCAGCGAACTTTTGCGTGACCATGTGTATGCAAGGCAAGCTTGAGCGGAATCCCATCGGAAAAAGATATGATAGCTTTTCCGACGAGAAGTCCGATCGTGTGCACGCGGCACAAGACAGGAAGTGTGCTACTGGCAGGATTCACCAGGTATAAGGAAAAAAAGCCTAAAAAAGAAAACTAATGTAGCCATCACATCTAAGTAATGTTTAGCTGTATTACAATACATTTTTGTTTTGTGGTTTATTACTGCTTTAAGCAGCCTTTTTGGGTAGCCATGTGTCATATGGCAGGCAGCACCAATATGGTAAACCCCTCCCAATAGTAAAATGATTCCGGAATACTCACCCAGAGTGGTGCCGTCTTCTCCCATGATGCACTTCATAGCGGTAATGATCTGCTCTACCACAGGCGGAGACATGGAGGTAGCGTATGCAGTGCTGTGCGAGTGTTTTCGTAGATAGTCTATGAGGACCTGGCGAGGAGAGACAGACAGACATGGAGGTATAAGAAACCACCCTGATTAATTGCCATACACGAGACAGAGAATTCCAACACTGAGAAGTGATGATCACCAACCAGAACCCAAATAATACAATTCCAGAGTTGTAAGTCATTATAGAATAAAGATCAACTCCAGTTAAGGTTCATTATATGGTTTACATACTTAGTCAGGTTGAAAAAAAAAAAAAAAAAAAACAGACACAAGTCCATCTAGTTCAACCAAAAAAAAAAATAAATAAATACAAATCCCATATGCACAATCCTTCAGCCACAGTTGATCCAGAGGAAGGCAAAAAACCCCAGCAAAGCATGATCCAATTTGCTACAGCAGGGGAAAAAATTCCTTCCTGATCCCCCAAGAGGCAATCGGATTTTCCCTGGATCAACTTTACCTATAAATGTTAGTACCCAGTTATATTATGTACATTTAGGAAAGAATCCAGGCCTTTCTTAAAGCAATCTACTGAGCTGGCCAGAACCACCTCTGGAGGGAGTCTATTCCACATTTTTACAGCTCTTACTGTGAAGAATCCTTTCCGTATTTGGAGATTAAATCTTTTTTCCTCTAGACATAGAGTGCCCCTTTGTACTCTGTGATGACCTTAAAGTGAATAACTCATCACCAAGTTCCCTATATGGACCCCTTATATATTTGTACATGGTGATCATATACCCCCTTAATCTTATCTTCTCAAGAGGGAATAGATTCAGTTCCTCTAATCTTTCCTCATAGCTGAGCTCCTCCATGCCTCTTATCAGTTTGGTTGCTCTTCTCTGCACTTTCTCCAGTTCCCCGGTATCCTTTTTGAGAACTGGTGCCCAAAACTAAACTGCAGATGAGTTCTTACTAATGATTTGTACAGGGGTAAAATGATCTCTCTCTCTCTCTCTGGAGTCCATACTTCTAATACAAGAAAGGACTTGCTTTGGAACCCCCCGCTTGGCATTGCATGTCATTATTGAGCTTATGATCTACCAAAACCCCCAGATCCTTCTCCACTATGGATTCCCCCAGTTGTACTCCCCCTAGTATGTATGATGCATCATGGGGGTCTTAGAACCCCAAGTTCATTACTTTACATTTATCAACATTAAATCCGATTTGCCAGACCCTATATCATTTATAAAGATATTAAAAATTAAGGGTCCCAGCACTGAACCTTGGGGTACACCACTAACAACCTTGGACCATTCAGAGTTAGAATCATTAACCACTACTCTCTGAATTCTGTCTTTTAGACAGTTTTCTATCCATTTACAAACTGATCTTTCCAAGCCTGTAGACTTTATCTTACACATGAGCCGTGTGTGGGGAACTGTGTCAAACGCTTTTGCAAAATCCAAGTCTACCACGTCCACCGTCACCCCTCTATGGTTTATAGGCAACCCTTCCAAACTCCCAACTCTGTTCTAGGGAAGGGTACGCTTTATACCAGAGCATACAGACTAGGGGTCGACTGATTATCAGAGCGGCTGATTATCAGGGGTCGATATCCACATCTTTCAAATAATCGGTCAGAAACTTACCGATATTGGTCAGACCACCTCCCCCTGTTCCCGCCCGGCGCTTGCTGCAGTCTCTGCCAATCTGTCAGCAGGGCAGCAGAGAGATGACATCGTCTCTCACTGCCCACCTCGTATCACTGCTGTTTCGCCCCTACAGCAGGGCTGGGAAGGCTGCTCTTGACAAAGCTGCAGCCACAGGTGAGCAGAGAGATAGTTACGTCATCTCTCACCGCCCGCATGTGGAAGTTTACCCGCTCGGACGACGCTGGGGAGAGGCTGCCAGAAGTAGTGGCCAGCTGCATATGGGCGGCAGGAGACAGTGGCCAGCTGCATATGGGCGGCAGGAGACAGTGGCCAGCTGCATATGGGCGGCAGGAGACAGTGGCCAGCTGCATATGGGCGGCAGGAGACAGTGGCCAGCTGCATATGGGCGGCAGGAGACAATGGCAAGTGACATGCTGCATCTGGTGGTAGGAGACAGTGGCAAGTGACACGCTGCATCTGGTGACAGGAGACAGTGGCAAGCTGCGCCATCCCGAGTGCCTCCTCACCGGCTGTCTCTGCGCCAATGAGGAGTATATCGATTTGTTCTTTACAGGACTAGATAGGTTAGTTCAAGATTGTAGATGCCTGTAGATTGACAGGTTTTAAGGTGAACTTCTACTTTAAAATATCCCTGTATAGCAGCACTAAATGAGATCGAGCAGCACTAGAAGCCAATCAGAATTTACTGCAGGGCACATGTTTTGAATAAAGGGGAAAGCAGAGTGTGCATAAGGATAATTTCTTCAGTCTCCTGCTGCTCCTTTATTTTCCAGTCAGTCAGGTGGAATGGTAATGGCCAAGCTGTGCTCATGCTTCAGTCCTAAGGCCCTGGCTGCGCTGTTTGGCAGGGGTATGGAGGAATCACAAGACTGGCCAGTAAAAACAACCCCTATATACTTTATTAAAATTGTGTAATTACATGCATATCCAGAGCCTAAATGTTCTGCATCAGTGAAATAGGAAAAAAAAAATTGTAACATTTTGCATTTATTACTTTCAGTTTAAGCAGTCTTGTGCTTAACAGCCTACAGCATGCAAATATGCAGCCCCTCGGTGGGTGGGCCTTGGCGCAGAGCGGCCGCATATTTGCGTGCAATATTGCAAAAACAGCTGTGTTGAGAGCGCACACCCTGCGCGCTCCTGGCACAATTACCGGCGGCTAAATGAAAGCTCCCAATCGCAGCGGTCACATGACCATAAACCTTACCTCTTGGCATCTAAAATGGGTTGGGAGGCGCCGGTGCTAAAGAGTTAATGACAGAAGCTTTTCTACCAGGCCACACCAAATACAATTAAGATTCCACACTACGAAATCAGCGACACGTTCTGATTGGATGAAGACAGGCCATACAGAGACTAGGAGGAGATGCGGTACTCACCTTACTGCCACCAATGTAGCCTCCAGCACCACCAAAGCTCTTGGTAAATGTCCCCATCATGATGTCCACATCTTGGGGGTCCAAGCCAAAATAGTCCACCACCCCCCTGCCTTTTGGTCCCAGTGCACCAATGCTGTGCGCCTCGTCCAGGTACAAGTAGGCTTTGTACTTCTTCTTCAAGGCAATAACTTCGGGTAAGCGGACAATGGAGCCCTCCATGCTAGAAGTGGGATGAGAAGGTTCAACATGAATAACCCAAGAGATTTCCAACCTTCATCCCTCTCCCCATCATCACAGCATCAGTCGTCCAATCACAATTAACATCCCCTCACTCACCTGTAAATCCCTTCCACAACAATAAGGATCTTCTTCCAGGGTCTATGTGTGCGAGGCTGGCCCTGTACAATGGCATCTTTCAGCAGCTTCTCCAGGCTTTGCATGTCTGGAAGAAAGAAAACAGGGGCTTATTTGCAAGCACAGAGGGACCTTGCTCTCCCTAGATCTATAATTTCCTCTCATTACTGCACCTAGGTGTGTGGTTTGGATCCCACAGAGATATCAGTCAAGGCAAATAAATGGCAATTGTCTCCATAAGGATAGGAGGAAAACATTAAATTAAAGCTTGCTGCACTTACTATTATGCTTGAAGATGCGTATTGTTGCCCCGGAAAGGCGGGCCCCCAAGACCAAGGAGGCATGGTTCAGCTCATCACTTAGTATCAGACAACCCTGAGAAAATGATGAGGAAGTGTAAGAGGACTATCAACATAGCAGAGAACTTGAAGCGTTTGACAGGCCTCCGATACACACCTTTCCAGCCAGTGCTGGAATATTCATGGAATTTGTAGCAAAACCCATTCCATATGCCAAGGCAGCCTCCACTCCAAGAAAGCGAGCAACCAGGCGCTCCAGCTCCTCATGTTTATCGAGATTACCTGCAGAGACATAATCAGAGATAAGTGCCAGAGCCCCAGAAAATTTACCACAGAAAAGAGTTAGTGAGGATACTTGGTTGGGGCCGACCCCCAGGAGAAAACTAACCCTGGGAGAGCAAATCAAGTGGCACAGAAAAACCCCAGCAGAGCAAAGCCTGACCAAACTACAGGGTTAAATATGGAATGGGGCCTGTACCAGGGCCAGCCAAATCCCAAGAGCAAACTACAGGGCTGTTACCAGGGCCAGACCAATCCCAGGGGAAAGGCAGCCAACACAGGAGCTGGAACACCACTCTCATCCTACATTTGGCAAAAGCATACAGCACTTCATGTGCTGCAGGGTCCGACTTCGGGAGTCCACATCACTGCCTGCATGACTTGGAGCATCCACTGGCTACCCAGTGGCGGGGTTCTCTCAGGGTCCAGAAAAGAAGCGATGGAAGTGCAAGGGGACTGGCTGGAGTGGGCACATGTGCAGCACTGGATTAGGGGGTGCCCTGCAGCTGGAGATAGCACCAGTGATAGAAAACTTAGATAAGGGGGAGAATTTTCATGTGGGTTAGAGGGAGAAAGGAAGTGAGGGGTAGGAGGGGGTTTAATATTTGCAGAGATGGACTTCAAAGAGCAAGTCAGAACAAGAGACCCTCTGCTGAGGAGGCAGCAATGAAAGGAAGGGAGCATTATGGCTGCTTAATACTGGGCGAGGGTTTTATGTGCCAATTTCTGCATTACGCTGTAATAAAGCAGACAGTCATGTTTTGGCAAACGCTGCTTCATAATTTACTCACCCATTTCTTGCCGTGTGCTACACACCCCTCCTCCGTACTGAAGCAGCTCACTGGATGAAGCATCTGCACATACTCCGCGATTCCTTGCAAAACCCAGGTAGTTATAGGAGCCCATATTCATCACACCCTTCAATACCTGGCCTGAAAACCTGAAGAAAAAAAAAAAAGTCAGTCAACAATCACAATGTTGTGCTGGCAGAACCCCCAGGTTCTCCATCACTGGTGTAACGAGCAAGGCCAGAGGTAAATGATTATTTGTAAAGTCAATATTGTAAAATAGTAGTAATAAACAAACATATACATACGTGTGTGTATGTATGTGTGTGTATGTATGTATGAAGTGGCATACCAAGGGTATATGATGTCTCTGAAGGGTCATTTTTTTTAACTACACTCATTTATAGAACAAAATTTTCATGATCGATTATGAAATGAAAAGAATAATAATGGCCAGGAAAGAAATGCAGACAGTGAAGATTGTAGTAATCTTTTTTGGTGGTAAGAAGTCCCCCCTACACTGCTGGTCAGCGGGAAGAATGCCCCCTACACTGCTGTGCCCCCTACACTGGTGGTCAGCGGGAAGAATGCCCCCCTACACTGGTGGTCAGCGGGAAGAATGCCCCCCTACACTGGTGGTCAGCGGGAAGAATGCCCCCCTACACTGGTGGTCAGCGGGAAGAATGCCCCCCTACACTGGTGGTCAGCGGGAAGAATGCCCCCCTACACTGGTGGTCAGCGGGAAGAATGCCCCCCTACACTGGTGGTCAGCGGGAAGAATGCCCCCTACACTGGTGGTCAGCGGGAAGAATGCCCCCTACACTGGTGGTCAGCGGGAAGAATGCCCCCTACACTGGTGGTCAGCGGGAAGAATGCCCCCTACACTGGTGGTCAACGGGAAGAATGTCCCCTACACTGGTGGTCAACGGGAAGAATGCCCCCTACACTGGTGGTCAGCGGGAAGAATGCCCCCTACACTGGTGGTCAGCGGGAAGAATGCCCCCCTACACTGGTGGTCAGCGGGAAGAATGCCCCCTACACTGGTGGTCAGCGGGAAGAATGCCCCCCTACACTCACTGGTGGTCAGCGGGAAGAATGCCCCCCTACACTGCTGTGCCCCCTACACTGGTGGTCAGCGGGAAGAATGCCCCCCTACACTGGTGGTCAGCGGGAAGAATGCCCCCCTACACTGGTGGTCAGCGGGAAGAATGCCCCCTACACTGGTGGTCAGCGGGAAGAATGCCCCCTACACTGGTGGTCAGCGGGAAGAATGCCCCCTACACTGGTGGTCAGCGGGAAGAATGCCCCCTACACTGGTGGTCAGCGGGAAGAATGCCCCCTACACTGGTGGTCAAGGGGGAAGAATGCCCCCTACACTGGTGGTCAAGGGGGAAGAATGCCCCCTACACTGGTGGTCAAGGGGGAAGAATGCCCCCTACACTGGTGGTCAAGGGGGAAGAATGCCCCCTACACTGGTGGTCAAGGGGGAAGAATGTCCCCTACACTGGTGGTCAAGGGGGAAGAATGTCCCCTACACTGGTGGTCAACGGGAAGAATGTCCCCTACACTGGTGGTCAAGGGGGAAGAATGCCCCCTACACTGGTGGTCAAGGGGGAAGAATGCCCCCTACACTGGTGGTCAAGGGGGAAGAATGCCCCCTACACTGGTGGTCAAGGGGGAAGAATGCCCCCTACACTGGTGGTCAAGGGGGAAGAATGCCCCCTACACTGGTGGTCAAGGGGGAAGAATGCCCCCTACACTGGTGGTCAACGGGAAGAATGCCCCCTACACTGGTGGTCAACGGGAAGAATGCCCCTTACATTGGTGGTCAAGGGGGAAGAATGCCCCCTACACTGGTGGTCAAGGGGGAAGAATGCCCCCTACACTGGTGGTCAAGGGGGAAGAATGCCCCCTACACTGGTGGTCAAGGGGGAAGAATGCCCCCTACACTGGTGGTCAAGGGGGAAGAATGCCCCCTACACTGGTGGTCAAGGGGGAAGAATGCCCCCTACACTGGTGGTCAACGGGAAGAATGCCCCCTACACTGGTGGTCAACGGGAAGAATGCCCCTTACATTGGTGCTCAGTAGAAGAAGGGCCTCATATTGGTAGTGAATGGAGAAATGCTTCCATACACTGGGGGGTGTAGAAGGGACCCCACACATTGAGATTCAGCGGGGGAAGTGCCGGTTTCCTTTTGGAATCCGTGAAAAAACGCCCTCTAACATTGTTAGTCAGGTCAGGGAGATCAATTAGTACTCAAGAAACCTCTAGCAACCTTTGGGGGAACCCTAGCTGTCCACAGATCCTTGTTTGAGAAAGGCCAAATGAAAGTCTGTCTCATTTCTCTGGCTGTGCTTACTTGAAGGTCCAGTTGTAATCATCGGTGTATCTTTCCAGTATATCTACCCGTTCACCAGGAACGCTGCAGATCGGTCGGTTCCAGGTGTCTCGGATCCTCATATATAGATTCCGCGTGTAGAAGTTCTCAAAGTCCTGGTAGAGTGGCACAAAGTCCTATGGGGGTGAAACAGGTCAAGTGATCCAGAGCCAAAACCTGGGACTACACCCCTTATACACCATCCAATCCGTGAAGTCTTTCTCCGAGCGGAAGGCAGCACTCAATCCATTATTAGTAAATGAAGCCTCACTCTGAACCCAACGCCATTTACAGCATGGAGGAAGGAGCTTCATTCTTACCAGGTGCTGACAAGCAGCTGCAGAAGAGCCACAGGAGCTGCTGCTTCCAGCTCAGGGTTAAGACTCAATCCCCACAAACAAGCTGACCTAGACCAACCCCAACAAAGTTTTTAGGCTGATCCTCTTCAATACATCGAGCCACAGATGTAGAAGTCATATACAGTTATTTATAAAGGCAAAGTCTTTTGAAAAAAAAACAAAAAAAAAAAAAAAAAAACAAAAAAATACTGCATTCGCTTTTTTTTTTTTTTGTAAGAAGCCTGTAGAGCATTGCACCCGAGATCAGTAGATTGCGCATGCAATGTCAGGTTTCTGCAGACTCTCAGGATAGCTGTCTGCCTGTACCTCCGAGGGGCAGATAGTTACCTGGAGAGCAGAAAGATCAACAATTAGTTCATTGAGAACTACAAGCTGTCAGCCAAAATGGATGAAGGTACTTGTGAGTCTATTCAGTCACAGGAAGCTGAACAAATGACACGGCCATGGGGGACTCCGTTATTTTGAAATTATGGCAGCGGGTGTGGGGAGAAGACCTCCCGTCCACTGTCACAGGGAAGGGGAGGATCGGGCCAGAAGGTGCAGATGCTGGAACTTGTTACGTGTTCTACCGTTATAAACAGGTGAAACACGCAACTTCCCCTGAAGGTACCACCGGCAGCTGTACATCGGTCCCATTAAAAGCCATAGCAGGCACCTGTTTCAGGGGAGTACAGAATGATCGTCTGTTCCTAGTGATCAGGAACAGCTATAGCTCTGTACTCCCTGTGGGTACACTGCCCCCCCCCCCCAGTTAGAAACACCTCCCAGGGAACACTTAACCCCCTTGATCGCCCCCTAGTGCCATTTATACAGTAATCAGTGGCTATTTATAGCTATGATCACTGTAATAATTTCATTTGTCCCAAAAAAGTGTCTGATCTGTCCGCAGCAATGTCGCAGTCCCGCTAAAAATTGCTGATCACCGTCATTACTAGTTAAAAAAAAAAAAAAAATAAATAATGAATAAGAAATGCCATAAATATATCCCCTATTTTGTAGACGTGATAACTTCCGTGCAAACCAATATACGCTTATTGCTTTTTTTTTTTTTTTTTTTTTAACAAAAATATAAAATCGAAGAATAAATATTGGCCTAAACTGAAATTTATTTTTTTGATATTTATTATAGCACAAAGTAAAAAAAATAGATTTTTTTTCCAGAATTGTCAGTCTGTTTATAGTGCAAAAAATAAAAACCGCAAAGATCAAATACCACCAAAAGAAATCTCCATTTGTGGGTAAAAAAGGAAGTCAATTTTGTTTGGGTACAGCACTGCACGACCGCGCAATTGTCAGTTAAAGTAAGGCAGTGCCGCATCGCAAAAAATGGCCTGGTCAAAGGGGGTAAATCCTTTTGAGGTTAAAGTGGTTAAATAAAGTACAGCCAGCTTGTTTGGCTGCACTTCTCCCGTGGATCACAGGAGTGCAATTCGTTCTGCACTCCTGTGACCCATTTTTGAACCGCTGTCAGCCGACGTCACAGAGCCGGTCCAGGCTGGGGTAAGATCGTGAGGATGAAGTCAGGATCCACCCACATGTCTAGACCGTCACCCAGCTCATCCTCTCAGCGAGTCACTGAGAGCCTGAGCCGGCCACTCCCACCTACTTCACAGCCCAGCGCTCCAGCGAGCGAGGACGGGGCCCCCGAGATCCATGCAATCGTGATGTTTGATCACTTGTTTCTCAGCCTTAGAGCCAGCGGGGGACAGATGCAGCAGCCACCTAGGCAAGTATGGTTCTGCCAATAAAAATACCTATACTTCTCTTTCAAGGTCCCCAGGCCAGGACAAATTATGCATATTTGTCCTGGCCTGGGGACTAAATTTACTAAGAGGATCAGCATGAAAGCCAGCAAGGGGTCAGAAACAACATGTCCCAGATGCCTTAGTACAGTACCATGTCCATATGTGCACTTAGAAGTACATATGGGCAGCATGTATGTACATTATATAAGCAGGCTCAGGTTTCTGCTTAGCAATGCCAAACAGTGACTATCCGTATCCCATTGCAAGTCTGTGGATCAGCTCAAAACGACAAAAAAAAATAGAAAAAATAAATTAATAAAAAAAAACAAACACTAACACATACTGTGATGAGGTTCACAAAATGTGCTGACTGCACTGGCTGCCACATGCACTGAACCTAAAAATCTATAGATGCAAATTTAAACTCGCTAAATGAACAGTCACAGGAATGCTTTGTTATAGGTTACTAGTAAACCTCTGGGATGCAAGACGGACCCTCACAAGGGTACAGGGCCGGAGCCTGCTAACCGAGGGGTCAGTTTCCTAACAGTCACGTGTAAGCAGAATAAGGTTTTCAGATTTATTTTTTTTTAAAAGGTATATTTCTAAAGTGAGCCCCATTTTATACTCTTAAAAAAGGAAAACATCCCAATTAGACTGGCTATAAGCCGTGACAAGTGTTATTCTCCTGTCCAATGAAATGCCCTCAATGTATCCATTATAGATTTGCTCCAATTTTGGAGACTATCAAAATAGTAGAGTTAGGACTGCAGTACACTGGTGTGCCGTGAAGTGGCCGCTACAGCTTCCATATGTATTTGCAAATGTGTGCAGACTAAACCCTTGGTTTTAATGTGAACTGTTAGACAGGACAATTCGGTTTGTTGCGGGCTGGCTGGTAAGTGAGCTGGGAATTTCTCTCTGGTCTTTTGGCACGTGTCCCCCTTCCATGTGCTCCTTGCTGCAAAGGCCCAGTTATAGGTGGGGGTGGTTGCCATTTGTTTGTACTGTACAGATGGATTTAGTGCCCAGCATAGGCATTTTCATTGGACAGGGAGATGGCAGTTGGCAGACCTTAGCCATAAAGTCAGGGAAAGGACAGGCCCCGGTTAGAAGGTGAAACTAAATGAGTGTTCAGCACATAGGGGGAAGGAGCAGGAACCTTGCTGTATCGGCTGGAGTCAGGGTATATTCTAGGAGGGGCCGTGCACCGTACAATACACAGCGGTGCTCTATAAACCATTACAGGAAATGACACATTAATTTGCAAGAAGTAACCAGCATGTGAAATGATCTCACTTTCTGCTCCTCGCGCTCGGTGGCGTTGTGGCACTTTTCGATCTTCCAGGCTCTCAGGAAATCTCTCATGTACCCAAACAGGGTCAGGATCCCATAACCCATGTACGTGAGGACAGCAACCAGCATGGGGGTCTCCTCAAAAGATTCCTGGAATGGTCGCTTGTACAATCCGCCATTGTGAAACTATTGGGAGAGAAAGAAAACAGCCAGTCAGCTAAAGAACAAAAACATCACAGAATCTTTTCTACATCAGTCTTATAAGATAGTACAGAACCGAGTCAGGTGGGGTACAATCAGACAAGGTGTCTCTGTATAAGAATTGTAGTAGATGGGGTGATGGCGGCTAATTAGAATGAGCAATGACTGTGCTGGGACTACATAGTCTCCAAGACAAGAACTTTAATTGTGCTACGTTCACTGCAGGTGTCAGCCACCAAGCACAGAGTGCTCTACTCTGGGTGGCACAAGATGGCACACTACACCGGACGGCACAGGATGGGGAGGGTGAGCTGTACTATTCCAGATGATAGAGAGGGGGCTGGGGAAGAACGGTTGCTGTAGAATGGCACCAGACAAGCTAAGAGTGTGTGGGGAGTTTGGGTTTAGGATGTTTTACTTCACCAGTAGGCACCAGCAGGGGCCCGCATGTGGGGGGGGGGGCCACTAAACAACCAATGACACCGGCATGGGGGGGGGGGGGGGGGCGGCTAGACAAACAATGGCACATACATGGTATACAGGAGAAATTCTCACTGACAGCAAATGTATGTATATTGAATAGCTAGACCTTCATGAAGCATACAGTGCCTTGAAAAAGTATTCATACCCCTTGAAATTTTCCACATTTTGTCATGTTACAACCAAAAACGTAAATGTATTTTATTGGGATTTTATGTGATAGACCAACACAAAGTGGCACATAATTGTGAAGTGGAAGGAAAATGATAAAATGGTTTTCAAATGTTTATTACAAATAAATATGTGAAAAGTGTGGTGTACATTTGTATTCAGCCCCCTTTACTCCGATTCCCCTAACTAAAATCTAGTGGAACCAATTGCCTTCAGAAGTCACCTAATTAGTAAACAGAGTTCACCTGTGTGTAATGTAATCTCAGTATAAATACAGCTGTTCTGTGAAGCTCTCGGATGTTTGTTAGAGAACCTTTGTGAACAAAGAGCATCATGAAGGCCAAAAAATACACCAGACAGGTCAGGGATAAAGTTGTGGAGAAGTTTAAAGCAGGGTTAGGTTATAAAAAAATACCCCAAGCTTTGAACATCTCACGGAGCTCTGTTCAATCCATCATCCGAAAATGGAAAGAGTATGGCACAACTGCAAACCTACCAAGACATGGCCGTCCACCTAAACTGACAGGCCGGGCAAGGAGAGCATTCATCAGAGAAGCAGCCAAGAGGCCCATGGTAACTCTGGAGGAGCTGCAGAGATCCACAGCTCAGGTGGGAGAATCTGTCCACAGGACAACTATTAGTCGTGCTCTCCACAAATCTGCCCTTTATGGAAGAGTGGCAAAAAGAAAGCCATTGTTGAAAGAAAGCCATAAGAAGTCCTGTTTGCGAGAAGCCATGTGGGGGACACAGCAAACATGTGGAAGAAGGTGCTCTGGTCAGATGAGACCAAAATTGAACCTTTTGGCCTAAAAGCAAAACACTGTGTGTGGCGGAAAATACTGAACATCAACCTGAATACACCATCATCACCATGAAACATGGTGGTGGCAGCATCATGTTGTGGGGATGCTTTTCTTTAGCAGGGACAGGGAAGCTGGTCAGAGTCAATTGGAAGATGGATGGAGCCAAATACAGGGCAATCTTAGAAGAAAACCTGTTATAGTCTGCAAAAGACTTGAGACTGGGGGTGGAGGTTCATCTTCCAGCAGGACAACGACCCTAAATATACAGCCAGAGCTACAATGGAATGGTTTAGATCAAAGCATATTCATGTGTTAGAATGGCCCAGTCAAAGTCAAGACCTAAATCCAATTGAGAATCTGTGACGAGATTAAAATTGCTGTTCACAGACGCTTTCCATCCAATCTGACAGAACTTGAGCTAATTTGCAAAGAAGAATGGGCAAAAATGTCTCTCTCTAGATGTGCAAAGCTGGTAGAGACATCCCCAAAAAGACTTGCAGCTGTAATTGCAGTATAAGGGGGTTCTACAAAGTATTGACTCAGGGGGGCGCCATACAAATTAGGGGTGCAACAGATCAATCTGTTCGGATTGGCACTCCACGCGATCCGCGGAGCGCTCCGCTGCCTCAACCTTAGGAAAGGCCATGGCTTTGGCCTAGCTCCGGAGCGGCAGCCATCTTGTACACCCGGCGGCAACCTAGGTGAGCGATGCGCTGACGTCATCATCACCCGCCTCGACTGCAAGCAAGCTGACAATCGTTGGAGGTGATGTGGCTATTACAGTTCGGGAAATGTGGGGAGATGACGTGGATATTACAGTGGGGGGGGGGGGGACGACGTGGATATTACAGTGGGGGGGGAGACGACGTGGATATTACAGTGGGGGGGGAGACGACGTGGATATTACAGTGGGGGGGGGGGGGCGATGTGGATATCACAGTGGGGGGGGGGAGGACGACGTGGATATCACAGTGGGGGGGGGGAGGACGACGTGGATATCACAGTGGGGGGGGGGGAGGACGACGTGGATATCACAGTGGGGGGGGGGGGAGGACGACGTGGATATCACAGTGGGGGGGGGAGGACGACGTGGATATCACAGTGGGGGGGGGAGGACGACGTGGATATCACAGTGGGGGGGGGAGGACGACGTGGATATCACAGTGGGGGGGGGGGGAGGACGACGTGGATATCACAGTGGGGGGGGGGGGAGGACGACGTGGATATCACAGTGGGGGGGGGGGGGGAGGACGACGTGGATATCACAGTGGGGGGGGGGGGGGAGGACGACGTGGATATCACAGTGGGGGGAGGACGACGTGGATATTACAGTGGGGGGAGGACGACGTGGATATTACAGTGGGGGGAGGACGACGTGGATATTACAGTGGGGGGAGGATGACGTGGATATTACAGTGGGGGGAGGACGACGTGGATATTACAGTGGGGGGAGGACGACGTGGATATTACAGTGGGGGGAGGACTACGTGGATATTACAGTGGGGGGAGGACGACGTGGATATTACAGTGGGGGGAGGACGACGTGGATATTACAGTGGGGGGAGGACGACGTGGATATTACAGTGGGGGGGAGGACGACGTGGATATTACAGTGGGGGGGAGGACGACGTGGATATTACAGTGGGGGGAGATGACTTTTCAGATATTTGTAAAAAAAATATGAAAACCATTTATCATTTTCATTCCACTTCACAATTCTGTGCCACTTTGTGTCGGTCTATCACATAAAATCCCAATAAAACTACATTTACATTTTTGGATGTAACATGAGAAAATGTGGAAAATGTCAAGAAGTATGAATACTTTTTCTAGGCACTGTAGATCATTTCCTAGAAATGTTGCAATTAATATAGAGCAGCTGCACTAGCACCATCTTCCATTTCTGAGAAAACGTCATAGTTCGCTGGTTTTCAAGTTAATCATTTATTGAATGTACCATTTCAAATGCAAAGAGAAGGAAGGTTTCTCTCTATACGTTTACATTTATTTGCACCAAAACTCATTTGCAATGCAGCTGCTCAATCACCAAGTGTGTCTGGGCCACGTTGAAGGTTAGAAACATCCGTCAAGCACTGCATTCCACCTCATAGCTTTCTGATCTCAATCGCCCCAAAAGGTGAAGTTTAGGGTACTCTGCTAACACTTTTATACCATTCAGAGTATGAAACATTAATCATGACTTGTGGTCTTTGAGACAGTTTTATATTCATTTACAGCTCCTCTTCTACCTACAGACCTCAACGTACACATTAACCATCTGTGAGGAACAAAGTCGAATAATCCTACACTAACAAGCCAAGCTTTTGCCGAATTGGTCATAAAATTGAGATTCGATTGCAAACTATCATATCGACTGTCTATCAGCTAGGAACATTGTATTTTAGCAGCTGCTTTTGTGTGTGTGTGGGGGGGGGGTGGGTGTGTGTGGGGGGGGTGGGTGTGTGTGTGTGTGTGTGGGGGGGTGGGTGTGTGTGTGGGGGTGTGTGTGTGGGGTGTGTGTGTGTGTGTGGGGGGGGGGGGGTGGGTGTGTGTGTGTGGGGGTGTGTGTGTGTGTGGGGGGTGTGTGTGTGGGGGTGTGTGTGTGTGTGTGTGTGTGTGTGTGTGTGTGTGTGTGTGTGTGTGTGTGGGGGGTGTGTGGGGGTGTGGGGGGGTGTGTGTGTGTGTGGGGGTGGGTGTGTGTGTGTGGGTGTGGGTGTGTGTGGGTGTGTGTGTGGGGGGTGTGTGTGTGTGTGTGGGGGTGTGTGTGGGGGTGTGTGTGGGGGGGTGTGTGGGGGGGTGTGTGGGGGTGTGTGGGGGTGTGTGTGGGGGTGTGTGTGGGGGTGTGTGTGGGGGTGTGTGTGTGGGGGTGTGTGTGTGTGTGGGGGTGTGTGTGTGTGGGGGTGTGTGTGTGTGGGTGTGTGTGGGGGTGTGTGTGGGGGTGTGTGTGGGGGTGTGTGTGGGGGTGTGTGTGGGGGTGTGTGTGTGTGTGGGGGGGGGGTGTGGGGGTGTGTGGGGGGGTGTGTGTGTGTGGGGTGGGGGGTGTGTGTGTGTGTGTGGGGTGTGTGTGTGTGTGTGTGGGTGTGTGTGTGTGTGTGTGTGTGTGTGTGTGTGTGTGTGTGTGTGTGTGTGTGTGTGTATGGGTGGGTGTGTGTAAAATGGAGCCTTGGAGGACTATGGATGTAAGCCGCTTTATTCACATCTACTATGGCAATTTGTGTATCTAGACCCATCTGCCACCTCCACATATCCAATAGGCTAATGGATCATGGCACGTATAGCAGAAGTGTCAGAGAGACTTCAATTAGCCAGGTACTGGAGAACCCAACCTGCCAAGACTTGGCAACTCGTCTTTCTATAGTCTCAGACCAAAGAGTGTTTGATTTGAAATAGGACTGCTACAGTGCATGCGGAAAGTATTCACAGCGTTTCACGTTTTCCACATTATGTTATGTTCCAGCCTTATTACTAAGGCCCCTTTCACACTGGGGGCGGTGGCTGCGTCGGCGGTACCATCAATTTCGCAGCCGGGAGCTTTTACCCCCGCTAGCGGCCGAGAAAGGGTTAAAACCACCACAAAGCGCTGCCGGCGGTATAGCTGTGCTGCCCCACTGATTTCAATGGGCAGGAGCAGTTTAGGAGTGGTGTATACACCACTCCGAAGATGCTGCTAGCAGGACTTTTTTAGCGTCCTGCCAGCGCAACGCTCCAGTGTGAAAGCCTCAGGACAGCAGCGGCTCTTTCAGGGCGCTTTGCAGGCGCTATTTTTAGCGTTATAGCGCCTGCAAAGTACCCCAGTGTGAAAGGGGTCTAAATGGAATAAAATGTATTTTCCTCAAAATTCTACAAACAATAGCCCATAATAACAACGTGAAAGAAGTTTGTTTGAAATCTTTGCAAATTTATCAAAAATGAAAATATTATATCTCTATCTCACATGTACATAAGTATCAGTCTTTGCTCAATACTCTGTTGAAGCACCTTTGGCACCAATTACAGCCGCAAGTCTTTTTGAGTATGAGGCTACAAGCATGGCACACCTATTTTTGGGCAGTTTCTCCCATTTTTCTTTTCAGTCAATCAGGATGGGATGGGGAGCGTCAGTGGGCGGCCACTTTCAAATCTCTCCAGAGATCTTCAGTTGGGTTCAAGTCTGGGCTCTGGCTGGGTCACTCAACGAAATTCACAGATTTGTCCCGCAGCCACTCCTTTGTTATCTTGGCTGTATGCTTAGGTTTGTTGTCCTGTTGAAAGATGAACCTTTTGCCCCAGTCTGGGGCCCAGAGCGCTCTGGAGCAGGTTTTCATCAAGGATGTCTCTGTACATTCTTTTTTTCCCTCAATCCTGACTAGTCTCCCAGTTCCTGCTGCGGAAAACATCCCCACGGCGTGATGCTGCCACCACCATGCTTCACTGTAGGGATGGTATTGGCCAGGTGATGAGCGGTGCCTGGTTTCCTCTAGACATGACACTTGTCATTCAGGCCAAAGAGTTCAATCTTTGTTTCATCAGACCAGAGAATTTTGTTTCTCATGGTCTGAGAGTCCTTCAGGTGCCTTTTGGCAAATGCCAGACGTGTCATGTGGCTTCTACTGAGGAATGGCTTCCGTCTGGCCCCTCTACCATACAGGCCTGATTGGTGGAGTGCTGCAGAGAATGTTGTTCTACTGGAAGGTTCTCCTCTCTCCACAGAAACATGCTGGAGTTATGTCAGAGAGGCCATCGGGTTCTTGGTCACCTCCCTGACTGAGGCCCTTTTCCCCCCCCAACCGCTCAGCTGGGCCAGGCGGCCCACTCTATGGAGAGTCCTGGTGGCTCCAAACTTCTTCCATTTACAGATGATTGAGACCACGGTGCTCATTGGGACCTTCAATGATTCTGAAACCCTTCCAAAGATCTGTGGCTCGATACAATCCTGTCTTGGAGGTCTACAGACAATTCCGTTGACTTCATTGCTTGGTTTGTGCTCTGACATGCACTGTTAAATGTGGGACCTTATATAGACAGGTGTGTGCCTTTCCAAATCATGTCCAATCAACTGAATTTACCACAGGTCGACTCCAATCAAGTTGTAGAAACATGATGCACCTGAGCCAGACGGAAGCCATTCAGTAAAAGCCACATGACAGCCCACTGGCATTTGCCAATATGCTCCTGAAGGACACTCTGACCATGAGAAACAAAAAACTCTCTGGTCTGATCAAACAAAGATTGAACTCTTTGTCCTGAATGGCAAGCGTCATGTCTGGAGGAAACCAGGCACCGCTTATCACCTGACCAATACCATCCCTACAGTGAAGCATGGTGGCGGAGCATGAGCATCATGCTGTGGGGATGTTTTTCAATGGCAGGAACTGGGAGACTAGTCAGGATCGAGGGAATGATGAATGTAGCAATGTACAGAGACATTCTTGATGAAAAACAGCTCCAGAGCGCTCTGGACCTCAGACTGGGGAGTAGGTATCGACTGATTATCGGTGTGGCCGATATTCACTTTTTTAGAAGTGTCGATCAAAGACTGACCGATATTGCTTCAAGGGGTTTTACTGGGGTGATGCCTGAAGCTGAAGTAGTACCGTTCTTTAGAGAGGACGGTCAGCTTTATTGTAATAACAACCGATGCAGCTCAGCAGCCGCTCGGCTATTATTACAAGCAGAGGGAGGGGACGTCCCCCACCCACCACCACCACTTTCCGCCATTCGCCGGGCTCTCTCGTCCCACCGAGAGGTCCGAGCAACCAGCTGACACGTCCGCCGGCTGGCCGAAGACCCGAACAAACCCGATGCTTTGTTTGGGTCTCAGATCTAGTAACCTGGAAGCAATGTCATGACATCACTTCCTATATTACTGGCATCCTAAAAGGTGACAGTTTTAAAAAATAAAGTATTCAAAAATGCCGATCTTGACGTTTTGAATACTTTGAAGTGCAGAGGAAGGGTTTGGCGTCACAGACCTCCGATCACGCCATAAAGAGTACCTATCACATCCCTATTACTGTCACAAGGGATGTTTGAATTTGTTGTTAAAGCAAAAACAGTGATAAAAAAAAATAAATAAAGTGTTAAAATGACAATGTAAAAAAAAATAAAAAAATAAAAAATAAAAAAAATCGGCCATCGGCAGAAGAGGTGGCAAAATATCGGTGTTGTATCGTCACTGAAAAAATTATATCAGTCGATCCCTACTGAAGAGAAGGTTCATCTTCCAACAGGACAACGACCCTAAGCACACAGTAAAAATAACAAAAGGAGTGGCTACGGGATAACTCTGTGAATGTCCTTGAGTGGCCCAGCCAGAGCCCAGACTTGAACCCCACTCTGGAGAGATCTGAAAATGGCTGTGCACCGACACTCCCCATCCAACCTGATGGAGCCTGAGAGGTCCTGCAAAGAATGGGAGAAACTGCAGAAAAATAGGTGTGCCAAGCTCGTAGCAGCATACTCAAAAAGACTTGAGGTGTAATTGGTGCCAAAGGCGCTTCAACAAAGTATTGAGCAAAGGCTGTGAATACTTATGTACATTGGATTGTTTTCGTTTTTTATTTTCAATAAATTTGAAAAGATTTCAAACAAACTTCTTTCACACTGTCATTATGGGGGGACTGTTTGTAGAATTTTGAGGAAAATAATGAATTGAATCCATTTTGGAATAAGGCTGTAACATAAAATGTGGAAAAAATGAAGTGCTGTGAATACTTTCCGGATGCACTGTATCTAATACCTGTGGGGAGAGCGAACGGCAATTTTACATGGGAGCTGGTGGAACTGGACGCAGTATTTAGTGGATGATTTTTTTGCTGGTCAAAGCGATCTAAAGTAAAAAGCCAGTTTCAGGGGATTACTTGCACTACAAATCTCCACCATGAAAGCCTGATATCCACTGATATCAGGCCAGTCATTAGAAAGTCTACTACAATGATAAATGGCTTGGAAATAACTGAGCTCAGCTCCTTGAGGACCCAAGGATGCAAGTCAGATTTATTTACATTTACTATGTAAATATTTCTATCTAGACCAAATCCGCCACCTTCACGTATCTGATAAGCTAATGGATCATGCCAGGTACAATGCTGCCCCTAGGTAGTCATTAAAAAACACACTAGCCATTGCACATAGTGCAAGCCGATTTACAGCAGAGAAAAAAAAAAAAAAAAGAGAGAGAGAAAAGGGAAAGAAAAAAAAAAAAAATAGAAAAAACTAGGCAGGGGTGATAAGGGGGGGTATGATAAATTACATTTTCTGCATTCTCCAAGCTTCACTGCACATTACTGTTCTATAAGAGTACAGAATACTACAAATGATTTTCTACCGAGGAGAAGAACAGTGTACAGCTTGTTCTCTACTGAAACTGAGTTGTGCAGAAGTCAGATTACCCAACAGAAAAATCACTTGGGGCAGAGAAGACAGAAGCAACTGTGAATAATGAAGGGATGAAATATGTGGAACACGGC
>JBBDGP010006012.1:0-48265 GCA_037952835.1 Lithobates septentrionalis | reverse complement strand
AGTGATGGTGATATAGAGGAGAGAACACAGGTAAGTGATGGTGATATAGAGGAGAGAACACAGGTAAGTGATGGTGATATAGAGGAGAGAACACAGGTAAGTGATGGTGATATAGAGAGAGAACACAGGTAAGTGATGGTGAGATAGAGGAGAGAACACAGGTAAGTGATGGTGATATAGAGGAGAGAACACAGGTAAGTGATGGTGATATAGAGGAGAGAACACAGGTAAGTGATGGTGATATAGAGGAGAGAACACAGGTAAGTGATGGTGATATAGAGGAGAGAACACAGGTAAGTGATGGTGATATAGAGGAGAGAACACAGGTAAGTGATGGTGATATAGAGGAGAGAACACAGGTAAGTGATGGTGATATAGAGGAGAGAACACAGGTAAGTGATGGTGGAGATAGAGGAGAGAACACAGGTAAGTGATGGTGATATAGAGGAGAGAACACAGGTAAGTGATGGTGATATAGAGGAGAGAACACAGGTAAGTGATGGTGATATAGAGGAGAGAACACAGGTAAGTGATGGTGATATAGAGGAGAGAACACAGGTAAGTGATGGTGATATAGAGGAGAGAACACAGGTAAGTGATGGTGATATAGAGGAGAGAACACAGGTAAGTGATGGTGATATAGAGGAGAGAACACAGGTAAGTGATGGTGATATAGAGGAGAGACACAGGTAAGTGATGGTGATATAGAGGAGAGAACACAGGTAAGTGATGGTGATATAGAGGAGAGAACACAGGTAAGTGATGGTGATATAGAGGAGAGAACACAGGTAAGTGATGGTGATATAGAGGAGAGAAACAGGTAAGTGATGGTGATATAGAGGAGAGAACACAGGTAAGTGATGGTGATATAGAGGAGAGAACACAGGTAAGTGATGGTGATATAGAGGAGAGAACACAGGTAAGTGATGGTGATATAGAGGAGAGAACACAGGTAAGTGATGGTGATATAGAGGAGAGAACACAGGTAAGTGATGGTGATATAGAGGAGAGAACACAGGTAAGTGATGGTGATATAGAGGAGAGAACACAGGTAAGTGATGGTGATATAGAGGAGAGAACACAGGTAAGTGATGGTGATATAGAGGAGAGAACACAGGTAAGTGATGGTGATATAGAGGAGAGAACACAGGTAAGTGATGGTGATATAGAGGAGAGAACACAGGTAAGTGATGGTGATATAGAGGAGAGAACACAGGTAAGTGATGGTGATATAGAGGAGAGAACACAGGTAAGTGATGGTGGGATAGAGGAGAGACAAAGGTAAGTGATGGTGATATAGAGGAGAGAACACAGGTAAGTGATGGTGATATAGAGGAGAGAACACAGGTAAGTGATGGTGATATAGAGGAGAGAACACAGGTAAGTGATGGTGATATAGAGGAGAGAACACAGGTAAGTGATGGTGGATATAGAGGAGAGACAGGTAAGTGATGGTGATATAGAGGAGAGAACACAGGTAAGTGATGGTGGATATAGAGGAGAGAACACAGGTAAGTGATGGTGATATAGAGGAGAGAACACAGGTAAGTGATGGTGATATAGAGGAGAGAACACAGGTAAGTGATGGTGATATAGAGGAGAGAACACAGGTAAGTGATGGTGATATAGAGGAGAGAACACAGGTAAGTGATGGTGATATAGAGGAGAGAACACAGGTAAGTGATGGTGGGATAGAGGAGAGAGGTAAGTGATGGTGATATAGAGGAGAGAACACAGGTAAGTGATGGTGATATAGAGGAGAGAACACAGGTAAGTGATGGTGGGATAGAGGAGAGAACACAGGTAAGTGATGGTGAGATAGAGGAGAGAACACAGGTAAGTGATGGTGATATAGAGGAGAGAACACAGGTAAGTGATGGTGGGATAGAGGAGAGAACAAGGTAAGTGATGGTGATATAGAGGAGAGAACACAGGTAAGTGATGGTGATATAGAGGAGAGAACACAGGTAAGTGATGGTGATATAGAGGAGAGAACACAGGTAAGTGATGGTGGGATAGAGGAGAGAACACAGGTAAGTGATGGTGATATAGTGGAGAGAACACAGGTAAGTGATGGTGATATAGAGGAGAGAGGTAAGTGATGGTGATATAGAGGAGAGAACACAGGTAAGTGATGGTGGGATAGAGGAGAGAACACAGGTAAGTGATGGTGATATAGAGGAGAGAACACAGGTAAGTGATGGTGATATAGAGGAGAGAACACAGGTAAGTGATGGTGATATAGAGGAGAGAACACAGGTAAGTGATGGTGATATAGAGGAGAGAACACAGGTAAGTGATGGTGATATAGAGGAGAGAACACAGGTAAGTGATGGTGATATAGAGGAGAGAACACAGGTAAGTGATGGTGAGATAGAAGAGAGAACACAGGTAAGTGATGGTGATATAGAGGAGAGAGGTAAGTGATGGTGATATAGAGGAGAGAACACAGGTAAGTGATGGTGATATAGAGGAGAGAACACAGGTAAGTGATGGTGAGATAGAAGAGAGAACACAGGTAAGTGATGGTGGAATAGAGGAGAGAACACAGGTAAGTGATGGTGATATAGAAGAGAGAACACAGGTAAGTGATGGTGGGATAGAGGAGAGACGGTAAGTGATGGTGATATAGAGGAGAGAACACAGGTAAGTGATGGTGATATAGAGGAGAGAACACAGGTAAGTGATGGTGATATAGAGGAGAGAACACAGGTAAGTGATGGTGATATAGAGGAGAGAACACAGGTAAGTGATGGTGGGATAGAGGAGAGAGGTAAGTGATGGTGATATAGAGGAGAGAACACAGGTAAGTGATGAAGATATAGAGGAGAGAACACAGGTAAGTGATGGTGGGATAGAGGAGAGACCAGGTAAGTGATGGTGAGATAGAGGAGAGAACACAGGTAAGTGATGGTGATATAGAGGAGAGAACACAGGTAAGTGATGGTGGGATAGAGGAGAGAGGTAAGTGATGGTGATATAGTGGAGAGAACACAGGTAAGTGATGGTGATATAGAGGAGAGAACACAGGTAAGTGATGGTGATATAGAGGAGAAACACAGGTAAGTGATGGTGGGATAGAGGAGAGAACACAGGTAAGTGATGGTGATATAGTGGAGAGAACACAGGTAAGTGATGGTGATATAGAGGAGAGAGGTAAGTGATGGTGATATAGAGGAGAGAACACAGGTAAGTGATGGTGGGATAGAGGAGAGAACACAGGTAAGTGATGGTGATATAGAAGAGAGAACACAGGTAAGTGATGGTGATATAGAGGAGAGAACACAGGTAAGTGATGATGATATAGAGGAGAGAACACAGGTAAGTGATGGTGATATAGAGGAGAGAACACAGGTAAGTGATGGTGATATAGAGGAGAGAACACAGGTAAGTGATGGTGATATAGAGGAGAGAACACAGGTAAGTGATGGTGATATAGAGGAGAGAACACAGGTAAGTGATGGTGAGATAGAAGAGAGAACACAGGTAAGTGATGGTGATATAGAGGAGAGAGGTAAGTGATGGTGATATAGAGGAGAGAACACAGGTAAGTGATGGTGATATAGAGGAGAGAACACAGGTAAGTGATGGTGGGATAGAGGAGAGAACACAGGTAAGTGATGTTGGATAGAGGAGAGAGGTAAGTGATGGTGATATAGAGGAGAGAACACAGGTAAGTGATGGTGAGATAGAGGAGAGAACACAGGTAAGTGATGGTGATATAGAGGAGAGAACACAGGTAAGTGATGGTGGAATAGAGGAGAGAACACAGGTAAGTGATGGTGGGATAGAAGAGAGAACACAGGTAAGTGATGGTGGAATAGAGGAGAGAACACAGGTAAGTGATGGTGGAATAGAGGAGAGAACACAGGTAAGTGATGGTGGGATAGAGGAGAGAACACAGGTAAGTGATGGTGATATAGAAGAGAGAACACAGGTAAGTGATGGTGATATAGAGGAGAGATCACAGGTAAGTGATGGTGATATAGAGGAGAGAACACAGGTAAGTGATGGTGATATAGAGGAGAGAACACAGGTAAGTGATGGTGATATAGAGGAGAGAACACAGGTAAGTGATGGTGATATAGAGGAGAGAGGTAAGTGATGGTGATATAGAGGAGAGAACACAGGTAAGTGATGGTGGAATAGAGGAGAGAACACAGGTAAGTGATGGTGAGATAGAGAAGAGAGGTAAGTGATGGTGATATAGTGGAGAGAACACAGGTAAGTGATGGTGATATAGAGGAGAGAACACAGGTAAGTGATGGTGATATAGAGGAGAGAACACAGGTAAGTGATGGTGATATAGAGGAGAGAGGTAAGTGATGGTGATATAGAGGAGAGAACACAGGTAAGTGATGGTGAGATAGAAGAGAGAACACAGGTAAGTGATGGTGATATAGAGGAGAGAACACAGGTAAGTGATGGTGGGATAGAGGAGAGAACACAGGTAAGTGATGGTGAATAGAGGAGAGAACACAGGTAAGTGATGGTGGGATAGAGGAGAGAACACAGGTAAGTGATGGTGGAATAGAGGAGAGAACACAGGTAAGTGATGGTGGATATAGAGGAGAGAACACAGGTAAGTGATGGTGGGATAGAGGAGAGAACACAGGTAAGTGATGGTGATATAGAGGAGAGAACACAGGTAAGTGATGGTGATATAGAGGAGAGAGGTAAGTGATGGTGATATAGAGGAGAGAACACAGGTAAGTGATGGTGATATAGAGGAGAGAACACAGGTAAGTGATGGTGATATAGAGGAGAGAACACAGGTAAGTGATGGTGATATAGAGGAGAGAGGTAAGTGATGGTGATATAGAAGAGAGAACACAGGTAAGTGATGGTGATATAGAGGAGAGAACACAGGTAAGTGATGGTGATATAGAGGAGAGAACACAGGTAAGTGATGGTGGGATAGAGGAGAGAGGTAAGTGATGGTGATATAGAGGAGAGAACACAGGTAAGTGATGGTGATATAGAGGAGAGAACACAGGTAAGTGATGGTGATATAGAGGAGAGAACACAGGTAAGTGATGGTGGAATAGAGGAGAGAACACAGGTAAGTGATGGTGATATAGAGGAGAGAACACAGGTAAGTGATGGTGATATAGAAGAGAGAACACAGGTAAGTGATGGTGATATAGAGGAGAGAACACAGGTAAGTGATGGTGATATAGAGGAGAGAACACAGGTAAATGATGGTGGAATAGAGGAGAGAACACAGGTAAGTGATGGTGATATAGAGGAGAGAACACAGGTAAGTGATGGTGATATAGAAGAGAGAACACAGGTAAGTGATGGTGATATAGAGGAGAGAACACAGGTAAGTGATGGTGATATAGAAGAGAGAACACAGGTAAGTGATGGTGACATAGAGGAGAGAACACAGGTAAGTGATGGTGATATAGAGGAGAGAACACAGGTAAGTGATGGTGATATAGAAGGAGAGAACACAGGTAAGTGATGGTGATATAGAGGAGAGAACACAGGTAAGTGATGGTGGGATAGAGGAGAGAACACAGGTAAGTGATGGTGATATAGAGGAGAGAACACAGGTAAGTGATGGTGATATAGAGGAGAGAACACAGGTAAGTGATGGTGATATAGAGGAGAGAACACAGGTAAGTGATGGTGATATAGAGGAGAGAACACAGGTAAGTGATGGTGATATAGAAGAGAGAACACAGGTAAGTGATGGTGATATAGAGGAGAGAGGTAAGTGATGGTGATATAGAGGAGAGAACACAGGTAAGTGATGGTGATATAGAGGAGAGAGGTAAGTGATGGTGATATAGAGGAGAGAGGTAAGTGATGGTGATATAGAGGAGAGAGGTAAGTGATGGTGGGATAGAAGAGAGAACACAGGTAAGTGATGGTGATATAGAGGAGAGAACACAGGTAAGTGATGGTGATATAGAAGAGAGAACACAGGTAAGTGATGGTGACATAGAGGAGAGAACACAGGTAAGTGATGGTGATATAGAGGAGAGAACACAGGTAAGTGATGGTGATATAGAAGAGAGAACACAGGTAAGTGATGGTGATATAGAGGAGAGAACACAGGTAAGTGATGGTGGGATAGAGGAGAGAACACAGGTAAGTGATGGTGATATAGAGGAGAGAACACAGGTAAGTGATGGTGGGATAGAGGAGAGAACACAGGTAAGTGATGGTGATATAGAGGAGAGAACACAGGTAAGTGATGGTGATATAGAGGAGAGAACACAGGTAAGTGATGGTGATATAGAGGAGAGAACACAGGTAAGTGATGGTGATATAGAGGAGAGAACACAGGTAAGTGATGGTGATATAGAAGAGAGAACACAGGTAAGTGATGGTGATATAGAGGAGAGAGGTAAGTGATGGTGATATAGAGGAGAGAACACAGGTAAGTGATGGTGATATAGAGGAGAGAACCAGGTAAGTGATGGTGATATAGAGGAGAGAACACAGGTAAGTGATGGTGATATAGAGGAGAGAGGTAAGTGATGGTGGGATAGAAGAGAGAACACAGGTAAGTGATGGTGATATAGAGGAGAGAACACAGGTAAGTGATGGTGATATAGAAGAGAGAACACAGGTAAGTGATGGTGATATAGAGGAGAGAACACAGGTAAGTGATGGTGATATAGAGGAGAGAACACAGGTAAGTGATGGTGATATAGAGGAGAGAACACAGGTAAGTGATGGTGATATAGAGGAGAGAACACAGGTAAGTGATGGTGATATAGAGGAGAGAACACAGGTAAGTGATGGTGATATAGAGGAGAGAACACAGGTAAGTGATGGTGATATAGAGGAGAGAACACAGGTAAGTGATGGTGATATAGAGGAGAGAACACAGGTAAGTGATGGTGGGATAGAGGAGAGACACAGGTAAGTGATGGTGATATAGAGGAGAGAGGTAAGTGATTTGGGATAGAGGAGAGAGGTAAGTGATGGTGATATAGAGGAGAGAACAGGTAAGTGATGGTGATATAGAGGAGAGAAGGTAAGTGATGGTGATATAGAGGAGAGAAGGTAAGTGATGGTGGGATAGAAGAGAGAACACAGGTAAGTGATGGTGATATAGAGGAGAGAACACAGGTAAGTGATGGTGATATAGAGGAGAGAACACAGGTAAGTGATGGTGATATAGAGGAGAGAGGTAAGTGATGGTGATATAGAGGAGAGAACACAGGTAAGTGATGGTGGGATAGAAGAGAGAACACAGGTAAGTGATGGTGATATAGAGGAGAGAACACAGGTAAGTGATGGTGAGATAGAGGAGAGAACACAGGTAAGTGATAGGTGATATAGAGGAGAGAACACAGGTAAGTGATGGTGGGATAGAAGAGAGAACACAGGTAAGTGATGGTGATATAGAGGAGAGAACACAGGTAAGTGATGGTGATATAGAAGAGAGAACACAGGTAAGTGATGGTGATATAGAGGAGAGAGGTAAGTGATGGTGATATAGAGGAGAGAACACAGGTAAGTGATGGTGGGATAGAAGAGAGAACACAGGTAAGTGATGGTGATATAGAGGAGAGAACACAGGTAAGTGATGGTGATATAGAAGAGAGAACACAGGTAAGTGATGGTGATATAGAAGGAGAGAACACAGGTAAGTGATGGTGATATAGAGGAGAGAACACAGGTAAGTGATGGTGGGATAGAAGAGAGAACACAGGTAAGTGATGGTGATATAGAGGCGAGAACACAGGTAAGTGATGGTGAGATAGAGGAGAGAACACAGGTAAGTGATGGTGATATAGAGGAGAGAACACAGGTAAGTGATGGTGATATAGAGGAGAGAACACAGGTAAGTGATGGTGGAATAGAGGAGAGAACACAGGTAAGTGATGGTGATATAGAGGAGAGAACACAGGTAAGTGATGGTGATATAGAGGAGAGAACACAGGTAAGTGATGGTGGGATAGAGGAGAGAACACAGGTAAGTGATGGTGATATAGAGGAGAGAACACAGGTAAGTGATGGTGGGATAGAGGAGAGAACACAGGTAAGTGATGGTGATATAGAGGAGAGAACACAGGTAAGTGATGGTGATATAGAGGAGAGAACACAGGTAAGTGATGGTGATATAGAGGAGAGAACACAGGTAAGTGATGGTGATATAGAGGAGAGAACACAGGTAAGTGATGGTGATATAGTGGAGAGAACACAGGTAAGTGATGGTGGGATAGAGGAGAGAACACAGGTAAGTGATGGTGATATAGAGGAGAGAACACAGGTAAGTGATGGTGATATAGAGGAGAGAACACAGGTAAGTGATGGTGATATAGAGGAGAGAACACAGGTAAGTGATGGTGATATAGAGGAGAGAACACAGGTAAGTGATGGTGGATATAGAGGAGAGAACACAGGTAAGTGATGGTGAGATAGAGGAGAGAACACAGGTAAGTGATGGTGAGATAGAGGAGAGAACACAGGTAAGTGATGGTGATATAGAGGAGAGAACACAGGTAAGTGATGGTGATATAGAGGAGAGAACACAGGTAAGTGATGGTGATATAGAGGAGAGAACACAGGTAAGTGATGGTGATATAGAGGAGAGAACACAGGTAAGTGATGGTGATATAGAGGAGAGAACACAGGTAAGTGATGGTGATATAGAGGAGAGAACACAGGTAAGTGATGGTGATATAGAGGAGAGAACACAGGTAAGTGATGGTGATATAGAGGAGAGAACACAGGTAAGTGATGGTGAGATAGAGGAGAGAACACAGGTAAGTGATGGTGATATAGAGGAGAGAACACAGGTAAGTGATGGTGATATAGAGGAGAGAACACAGGTAAGTGATGGTGATATAGAGGAGAGAACACAGGTAAGTGATGGTGGGATAGAGGAGAGAACACAGGTAAGTGATGGTGATATAGAGGAGAGAACACAGGTAAGTGATGGTGATATAGAGGAGAGAACACAGGTAAGTGATGGTGATATAGAGGAGAGAACACAGGTAAGTGATGGTGATATAGAGGAGAGAACACAGGTAAGTGATGGTGAGATAGAGGAGAGAGGTAAGTGATGGTGATATAGAGGAGAGAACACAGGTAAGTGATGGTGATATAGAGGAGAGAACACAGGTAAGTGATGGTGATATAGAGGAGAGAACACAGGTAAGTGATGGTGATATAGAGGAGAGAACACAGGTAAGTGATGGTGATATAGAGGAGAGAACACAGGTAAGTGATGGTGATATAGAGGAGAGAACACAGGTAAGTGATGGTGATATAGAGGAGAGAACACAGGTAAGTGATGGTGATATAGAGGAGAGAACACAGGTAAGTGATGGTGATATAGAGGAGAGAACACAGGTAAGTGATGGTGATATAGAGGAGAGAACACAGGTAAGTGATGGTGATATAGAGGAGAGAACACAGGTAAGTGATGGTGATATAGAGGAGAGAACACAGGTAAGTGATGGTGATATAGAGGAGAGAACACAGGTAAGTGATGGTGATATAGAGGAGAGAACACAGGTAAGTGATGGTGATATAGAGGAGAGAACACAGGTAAGTGATGGTGATATAGAGGAGAGAACACAGGTAAGTGATGGTGATATAGAGGAGAGAACACAGGTAAGTGATGGTGGGATAGAGGAGAGAACACAGGTAAGTGATGGTGATATAGAGGAGAGAACACAGGTAAGTGATGGTGATATAGAGGAGAGAACACAGGTAAGTGATGGTGATATAGAGGAGAGAACACAGGTAAGTGATGGTGATATAGAGGAGAGAACACAGGTAAGTGATGGTGATATAGAGGAGAGAACACAGGTAAGTGATGGTGATATAGAGGAGAGAACACAGGTAAGTGATGGTGATATAGAGGAGAGAACACAGGTAAGTGATGGTGATATAGAGGAGAGAACACAGGTAAGTGATGGTGATATAGAGGAGAGAACACAGGTAAGTGATGGTGATATAGAGGAGAGAACACAGGTAAGTGATGGTGATATAGAGGAGAGAACACAGGTAAGTGATGGTGGGATAGAGGAGAGAACACAGGTAAGTGATGGTGATATAGAGGAGAGAACACAGGTAAGTGATGGTGATATAGAGGAGAGAACACAGGTAAGTGATGGTGATATAGAGGAGAGAACACAGGTAAGTGATGGTGATATAGAGGAGAGAACACAGGTAAGTGATGGTGATATAGAGGAGAGAACACAGGTAAGTGATGGTGATATAGAGGAGAGACACAGGTAAGTGATGGTGGGATAGAGGAGAGAACACAGGTAAGTGATGGTGATATAGAGGAGAGAACACAGGTAAGTGATGGTGATATAGAGGAGAGAACACAGGTAAGTGATGGTGATATAGAGGAGAGAACACAGGTAAGTGATGGTGATATAGAGGAGAGAACACAGGTAAGTGATGGTGATATAGAGGAGAGAACACAGGTAAGTGATGGTGATATAGAGGAGAGAACACAGGTAAGTGATGGTGATATAGAGGAGAGAACACAGGTAAGTGATGGTGATATAGAGGAGAGAACACAGGTAAGTGATGGTGATATAGAGGAGAGAACACAGGTAAGTGATGGTGATATAGAGGAGAGAACACAGGTAAGTGATGGTGATATAGAGGAGAGAACACAGGTAAGTGATGGTGATATAGAGGAGAGAACACAGGTAAGTGATGGTGATATAGAGGAGAGAACACAGGTAAGTGATGGTGATATAGAGGAGAGAACACAGGTAAGTGATGGTGATATAGAGGAGAGAACACAGGTAAGTGATGGTGGATATAGAGGAGAGAACACAGGTAAGTGATGGTGATATAGAGGAGAGAACACAGGTAAGTGATGGTGATATAGAGGAGAGAACACAGGTAAGTGATGGTGATATAGAGGAGAGAACACAGGTAAGTGATGGTGATATAGAGGAGAGAACACAGGTAAGTGATGGTGGGATAGAGGAGAGAACACAGGTAAGTGATGGTGATATAGAGGAGAGAACACAGGTAAGTGATGGTGATATAGAGGAGAGAACACAGGTAAGTGATGGTGATATAGAGGAGAGAACACAGGTAAGTGATGGTGATATAGAGGAGAGAACACAGGTAAGTGATGGTGATATAGAGGAGAGAACCAGGTAAGTGATGGTGATATAGAGGAGAGAACACAGGTAAGTGATGGTGATATAGAGGAGAGAACACAGGTAAGTGATGGTGAGATAGAGGAGAGAACACAGGTAAGTGATGGTGATATAGAGGAGAGAACACAGGTAAGTGATGGTGATATAGAGGAGAGAACACAGGTAAGTGATGGTGATATAGAGGAGAGAACACAGGTAAGTGATGGTGATATAGAGGAGAGAACACAGGTAAGTGATGGTGATATAGAGGAGAGAACACAGGTAAGTGATGGTGATATAGAGGAGAGAACACAGGTAAGTGATGGTGATATAGAGGAGAGAACACAGGTAAGTGATGGTGATATAGAGGAGAGAACACAGGTAAGTGATGGTGATATAGAGGAGAGAACACAGGTAAGTGATGGTGATATAGAGGAGAGAACACAGGTAAGTGATGGTGATATAGAGGAGAGAACACAGGTAAGTGATGGTGATATAGAGGAGAGAACACAGGTAAGTGATGGTGATATAGAGGAGAGAACACAGGTAAGTGATGGTGATATAGACAGGAGAGAACACAGGTAAGTGATGGTGATATAGAGGAGAGAACACAGGTAAGTGATGGTGATATAGAGGAGAGAACACAGGTAAGTGGATGGTGATATAGAGGAGAGAACACAGGTAAGTGATGGTGATATAGAGGAGAGAACACAGGTAAGTGATGGTGATATAGAGGAGAGAACACAGGTAAGTGATGGTGATATAGAGGAGAGAACACAGGTAAGTGATGGTGATATAGAGGAGAGAACACAGGTAAGTGATGGTGATATAGAGGAGAGAACACAGGTAAGTGATGGTGATATAGGTGATGGTGATATAGAGGAGAGAAGGTAAGTGATGGTGGGATAGAGGAGAGAAGGTAAGTGATGGTGATATAGAGGAGAGAGGTAAGTGATGGTGATATAGAGGAGAGAGGTAAGTGATGGTGATATAGAGGAGAGAGGTAAGTGATGGTGATATAGAGGAGAACACAGGTAAGTGATGGTGATATAGAGGAGAGAACACAGGTAAGTGATGGTGATATAGAGGAGAGAACACAGGTAAGTGATGGTGAGATAGAGAAGAGAGGTAAGTGATGGTGATATAGAGGAGAGAACACAGGTAAGTGATGGTGATATAGAGGAGAGAACACAGGTAAGTGATGGTGATATAGAAGAGAGAACACAGGTAAGTGATGGTGATATAGAGGAGAGAGGTAAGTGATGGTGATATAGAGGAGAGAACACAGGTAAGTGATGGTGAGATAGAAGAGAGAACACAGGTAAGTGATGGTGATATAGAGGAGAGAACACAGGTAAGTGATGGTGGGATAGAGGAGAGAACACAGGTAAGTGATGGTGATATAGAGGAGAGAACACAGGTAAGTGATGGTGATATAGAGGAGAGAGGTAAGTGATGGTGATATAGAAGAGAGAACACAGGTAAGTGATGGTGATATAGAGGAGAGAACACAGGTAAGTGATGGTGGGATAGAGGAGAGAGGTAAGTGATGGTGATATAGAGGAGAGAACACAGGTAAGTGATGGTGGAATAGAGGAGAGAACACAGGTAAGTGATGGTGATATAGAGGAGAGAACACAGGTAATTGATGGTGATATAGAGGAGAGAACACAGGTAAGTGATGGTGATATAGAAGAGAGAACACAGGTAAGTGATGGTGATATAGAGGAGAGAACACAGGTAAGTGATGGTGATATAGAGGAGAGAACACAGGTAAGTGATGGTGATATAGAAGAGAGAACACAGGTAAGTGATGGTGATATAGAGGAGAGAACACAGGTAAGTGATGGTGATATAGAGGAGAGAACACAGGTAAGTGATGGTGGAATAGAGGAGAGAACACAGGTAAGTGATGGTGATATAGAAGAGAGAACACAGGTAAGTGATGGTGACATAGAGGAGAGAACACAGGTAAGTGATGGTGATATAGAGGAGAGAACACAGGTAAGTGATGGTGGAATAGAGGAGAGAACACAGGTAAGTGATGGTGATATAGAGGAGAGAACACAGGTAAGTGATGGTGACATAGAGGAGAGAACACAGGTAAGTGATGGTGATATAGAGGAGAGAACACAGGTAAGTGATGGTGATATAGAAGAGAGAACACAGGTAAGTGATGGTGATATAGAGGAGAGAACACAGGTAAGTGATGGTGGGATAGAGGAGAGAACACAGGTAAGTGATGGTGATATAGAGGAGAGAACACAGGTAAGTGATGGTGATATAGAGGAGAGAACACAGGTAAGTGATGGTGATATAGAGGAGAGAACACAGGTAAGTGATGGTGATATAGAGGAGAGAACACAGGTAAGTGATGGTGATATAGAGGAGAGAACACAGGTAAGTGATGGTGATATAGAGGAGAGAACACAGGTAAGTGATGGTGATATAGAAGAGAGAACACAGGTAAGTGATGGTGATATAGAGGAGAGAGGTAAGTGATGGTGATATAGAGGAGAGAACACAGGTAAGTGATGGTGATATAGAGGAGAGAGGTAAGTGATGGTGATATAGAGGAGAGAGGTAAGTGATGGTGATATAGAGGAGAGAGGTAAGTGATGGTGGGATAGAAGAGAGAACACAGGTAAGTGATGGTGATATAGAGGAGAGAACACAGGTAAGTGATGGTGATATAGAAGAGAGAACACAGGTAAGTGATGGTGACATAGAGGAGAGAACACAGGTAAGTGATGGTGATATAGAAGAGAGAACACAGGTAAGTGATGGTGATATAGAGGAGAGAACACAGGTAAGTGATGGTGGGATAGAGGAGAGAACACAGGTAAGTGATGGTGATATAGAAGAGAGAACACAGGTAAGTGATGGTGATATAGAGGAGAGAACACAGGTAAGTGATGGTGATATAGAAGAGAGAACACAGGTAAGTGATGGTGATATAGAGGAGAGAACACAGGTAAGTGATGGTGGGATAGAGGAGAGAACACAGGTAAGTGATGGTGATATAGAGGAGAGAACACAGGTAAGTGATGGTGATATAGAGGAGAGAACACAGGTAAGTGATGGTGGGATAGAGGAGAGAACACAGGTAAGTGATGGTGATATAGAGGAGAGAACACAGGTAAGTGATGGTGATATAGAGGAGAGAACACAGGTAAGTGATGGTGATATAGAGGAGAGAACACAGGTAAGTGATGGTGATATAGAGGAGAGAACACAGGTAAGTGATGGTGATATAGAGGAGAGAACACAGGTAAGTGATGGTGATATAGAAGAGAGAACACAGGTAAGTGATGGTGATATAGAGGAGAGAACACAGGTAAGTGATGGTGATATAGAGGAGAGAGGTAAGTGATGGTGATATAGAGGAGAGAGGTAAGTGATGGTGATATAGAGGAGAGAGGTAAGTGATGTTGGGATAGAGGAGAGAGGTAAGTGATGGTGATATAGAGGAGAGAGGTAAGTGATGGTGATATAGAGGAGAGAGGTAAGTGATGGTGATATAGAGGAGAGAGGTAAGTGATGGTGGGATAGAAGAGAGAACACAGGTAAGTGATGGTGATATAGAGGAGAGAACACAGGTAAGTGATGGTGATATAGAGGAGAGAACACAGGTAAGTGATGGTGATATAGAGGAGAGAGGTAAGTGATGGTGATATAGAGGAGAGAACACAGGTAAGTGATGGTGGGATAGAAGAGAGAACACAGGTAAGTGATGGTGATATAGAGGCGAGAACACAGGTAAGTGATGGTGAGATAGAGGAGAGAACACAGGTAAGTGATGGTGATATAGAGGAGAGAGGTAAGTGATGGTGGGATAGAAGAGAGAACACAGGTAAGTGATGGTGATATAGAGGAGAGAACACAGGTAAGTGATGGTGATATAGAAGAGAGAACACAGGTAAGTGATGGTGATATAGAAGAGAGAACACAGGTAAGTGATGGTGATATAGAGGAGAGAGGTAAGTGATGGTGATATAGAGGAGAGAACACAGGTAAGTGATGGTGAGATAGAAGAGAGAACACAGGTAAGTGATGGTGATATAGAGGAGAGAACACAGGTAAGTGATGGTGATATAGAAGAGAGAACACAGGTAAGTGATGGTGATATAGAAGAGAGAACACAGGTAAGTGATGGTGATATAGAGGAGAGAGGTAAGTGATGGTGGGATAGAAGAGAGAACACAGGTAAGTGATGGTGATATAGAGGCGAGAACACAGGTAAGTGATGGTGAGATAGAGGAGAGAACACAGGTAAGTGATGGTGATATAGAGGAGAGAACACAGGTAAGTGATGGTGATATAGAGGAGAGAACACAGGTAAGTGATGGTGGAATAGAGGAGAGAACACAAGTAAGTGATGGTGATATAGAGGAGAGAACACAGGTAAGTGATGGTGATATAGAGGAGAGAACACAGGTAAGTGATGGTGGGATAGAGGAGAGAACACAGGTAAGTGATGGTGATATAGAGGAGAGAACACAGGTAAGTGATGGTGATATAGAGGAGAGAACACAGGTAAGTGATGGTGATATAGAAGAGAGAACACAGGTAAGTGATGATGATATAGAGGAGAGAACACAGGTAAGTGATGGTGATATAGAGGAGAGAACACAGGTAAGTGATGGTGATATAGAGGAGAGAACACAGGTAAGTGATGGTGGGATAGAGGAGAGAACACAGGTAAGTGATGGTGAGATAGAGGAGAGAACACAGGTAAGTGATGGTGAGATAGAGGAGAGAACACAGGTAAGTGATGGTGATATAGAGGAGAGAACACAGGTAAGTGATGGTGATATAGAAGAGAGAACACAGGTAAGTGATGGTGATATAGAGGAGAGAGGTAAGTGATGGTGATATAGAGGAGAGAACACAGGTAAGTGATGGTGATATAGAGGAGAGAACACAGGTAAGTGATGGTGAGATAGAAGAGAGAACACAGGTAAGTGATGGTGAGATAGAGGAGAGAACACAGGTAAGTGATGGTGAGATAGAAGAGAGAACACAGGTAAGTGATGGTGATATAGAGGAGAGAACACAGGTAAGTGATGGTGGAATAGAGGAGAGAACACAGGTAAGTGATGGTGATATAGAAGAGAGAACACAGGTAAGTGATGGTGATATAGAGGAGAGAACACAGGTAAGTGATGGTGAGATAGAGGAGAGAACACAGGTAAGTGATGGTGATATAGAGGAGAGAACACAGGTAAGTGATGGTGATATAGAGGAGAGAATACAGGTAAGTGATGGTGATATAGAGGAGAGAACACAGGTAAGTGATGGTGATATAGAGGAGAGAACACAGGTAAGTGATGGTGGGATAGAGGAGAGAACACAGGTAAGTGATGGTGATATAGTGGAGAGAACACAGGTAAGTGATGGTGATATAGAGGAGAGAGGTAAGTGATGGTGATATAGAGGAGAGAACACAGGTAAGTGATGGTGATATAGAGGAGAGAACACAGGTAAGTGATGGTGGGATAGAGGAGAGAGGTAAGTGATGGTGATATAGAGGAGAGAACACAGGTAAGTGATGGTGAGATAGAGGAGAGAACACAGGTAAGTGATGGTGATATAGAGGAGAGAACACAGGTAAGTGATGGTGGAATAGAGGAGAGAACACAGGTAAGTGATGGTGATATAGAAGAGAGAACACAGGTAAGTGATGGTGATATAGAAGAGAGAACACAGGTAAGTGATGGTGATATAGAGGAGAGAACACAGGTAAGTGATGGTGATATAGAGGAGAGAACACAGGTAAGTGATGGTGGGATAGAGGAGAGAACACAGGTAAGTGATGGTGAGATAGAGGAGAGAACACAGGTAAGTGATGGTGAGATAGAGGAGAGAACACAGGTAAGTGATGGTGATATAGAGGAGAGAATACAGGTAAGTGATGGTGATATAGAGGAGAGAACACAGGTAAGTGATGGTGATATAGAGGAGAGAACACAGGTAAGTGATGGTGGGATAGAGGAGAGAACACAGGTAAGTGATGGTGATATAGTGGAGAGAACACAGGTAAGTGATGGTGATATAGAGGAGAGAACACAGGTAAGTGATGGTGATATAGAGGAGAGAACACAGGTAAGTGATGGTGATATAGAGGAGAGAACACAGGTAAGTGATGGTGATATAGAGGAGAGAACACAGGTAAGTGATGGTGATATAGAGGAGAGAACACAGGTAAGTGATGGTGATATAGAGGAGAGAACACAGGTAAGTGATGGTGATATAGAGGAGAGAACACAGGTAAGTGATGGTGGGATAGAGGAGAGAACACAGGTAAGTGATGGTGATATAGAGGAGAGAACACAGGTAAGTGATGGTGATATAGAAGAGAGAACACAGGTAAGTGATGGTGATATAGAGGAGAGAACACAGGTAAGTGATGGTGGGATAGAGGAGAGAACACAGGTAAGTGATGGTGATATAGAGGAGAGAACACAGGTAAGTGATGGTGATATAGAAGAGAGAACACAGGTAAGTGATGGTGATATAGAGGAGAGAGGTAAGTGATGGTGATATAGAGGAGAGAACACAGGTAAGTGATGGTGATATAGAGGAGAGAACACAGGTAAGTGATGGTGATATAGAGGAGAGAACACAGGTAAGTGATGGTGATATAGAGGAGAGAACACAGGTAAGTGATGGTGATATAGAGGAGAGAACACAGGTAAGTGATGGTGATATAGAGGAGAGAACACAGGTAAGTGATGGTGATATAGAGGAGAGAACACAGGTAAGTGATGGTGGGATAGAGGAGAGAACACAGGTAAGTGATGGTGATATAGAGGAGAGAACACAGGTAAGTGATGGTGATATAGAGGAGAGAACACAGGTAAGTGATGGTGATATAGAGGAGAGAACACAGGTAAGTGATGGTGATATAGAGGAGAGAACACAGGTAAGTGATGGTGATATAGAGGAGAGAACACAGGTAAGTGATGGTGATATAGAGGAGAGAACACAGGTAAGTGATGGTGGGATAGAGGAGAGAACACAGGTAAGTGATGGTGATATAGAAGAGAGAACACAGGTAAGTGATGGTGATATAGAGGAGAGAACACAGGTAAGTGATGATGATATAGAGGAGAGAACACAGGTAAGTGATGGTGATATAGAGGAGAGAACACAGGTAAGTGATGGTGATATAGAAGAGAGAACACAGGTAAGTGATGGTGATATAGAAGAGAGAACACAGGTAAGTGATGGTGATATAGAGGAGAGAACACAGGTAAGTGATGGTGATATAGAGGAGAGAACACAGGTAAGTGATGGTGATATAGAGGAGAGAACACAGGTAAGTGATGGTGATATAGAGGAGAGAACACAGGTAAGTGATGGTGATATAGAGGAGAGAACACAGGTAAGTGGTGGTGATATAGAGGAGAGAACACAGGTAAGTGGTGGTGATATAGAGGAGAGAACACAGGTAAGTGATGGTGAGATAGAAGAGAGAACACAGGTAAGTGATGGTGATATAGAGGAGAGAACACAGGTAAGTGATGGTGATATAGAGGAGAGAACACAGGTAAGTGATGGTGATATAGAGGAGAGAGGTAAGTGATGGTGATATAGAGGAGAGAGGTAAGTGATGGTGATATAGAGGAGAGAGGTAAGTGATGGTGATATAGAGGAGAGAGGTAAGTGATGGTGATATAGAGGAGAGAGGTAAGTGATGGTGATATAGAGGAGAGAGGTAAGTGATGGTGGGATAGAAGAGAGAACACAGGTAAGTGATGGTGATATAGAGGAGAGAACACAGGTAAGTGATGGTGATATAGAGGAGAGAACACAGGTAAGTGATGGTGATATAGAGGAGAGAACACAGGTAAGTGATGGTGGGATAGAGGAGAGAACACAGGTAAGTGATGGTGATATAGAGGAGAGAACACAGGTAAGTGATGGTGATATAGAGGAGAGAACACAGGTAAGTGATGTTGGGATAGAGGAGAGAGGTAAGTGATGGTGATATAGAGGAGAGAGGTAAGTGATGTTGGGATAGAGGAGAGAGGTAAGTGATGGTGATATAGAGGAGAGAGGTAAGTGATGGTGATATAGAGGAGAGAGGTAAGTGATGGTGATATAGAGGAGAGAACACAGGTAAGTGATGGTGAGATAGAGGAGAGAACACAGGTAAGTGATGGTGAGATAGAGGAGAGAACACAGGTAAGTGATGGTGATATAGAGGAGAGAACACAGGTAAGTGATGGTGAGATAGAGGAGAGAACACAGGTAAGTGATGGTGGGATAGAGGAGAGAACACAGGTAAGTGATGGTGATATAGAGGAGAGAACACAGGTAAGTGATGGTGATATAGAGGAGAGAACACAGGTAAGTGATGGTGGGATAGAGGAGAGAACACAGGTAAGTGATGGTGATATAGAGGAGAGAACACAGGTAAGTGATGGTGGGATAGAGGAGAGAACACAGGTAAGTGATGGTGATATAGAGGAGAGAACACAGGTAAGTGATGGTGATATAGAGGAGAGAACACAGGTAAGTGATGGTGATATAGAGGAGAGAACACAGGTAAGTGATGGGGGATAGAGGAGAGAACACAGGTAAGTGATGGTGATATAGAGGAGAGAACACAGGTAAGTGATGGTGGGATAGAGGAGAGAACACAGGTAAGTGATGGTGATATAGAGGAGAGTGATATAGAGGAGAGAACACAGGTAAGTGATGGTGATATAGAGGAGAGAACACAGGTAAGTGATGGTGATATGGAGGAGAGAACACAGGTAAGTGATGGTGATATAGAGGAGAGAACACAGGTAAGTGATGGTGAGATAGAGGAGAGAACACAGGTAAGTGATGGTGATATAGAGGAGAGAACACAGGTAAGTGATGGTGGGATAGAGGAGAGAACACAGGTAAGTGATGGTGATATAGAGGAGAGAACACAGGTAAGTGATGGTGATATGGAGGAGAGAACACAGGTAAGTGATGGTGATATAGAGGAGAGAACACAGGTAAGTGATGGTGATATAGAGGAGAGAACACAGGTAAGTGATGGTGATATAGAGGAGAGAACACAGGTAAGTGATGGTGATATAGAGGAGAGAACACAGGTAAGTGATGGTGGGATAGAGGAGAGAACACAGGTAAGTGATGGTGATATGGAGGAGAGAACACAGGTAAGTGATGGTGGGATAGAGGAGAGAACACAGGTAAGTGATGTTGGGATAGAGGAGAGAGGTAAGTGATGGTGATATAGAGGAGAGAACACAGGTAAGTGATGGTGAGATAGAGGAGAGAACACAGGTAAGTGATGGTGATATAGAGGAGAGAACACAGGTAAGTGATGGTGATATGGAGGAGAGAACACAGGTAAGTGATGGTGATATAGAGGAGAGAGGTAAGTGATGGTGATATAGAGGAGAGAACACAGGTAAGTGATGGTGGATAGAAGAGAGAACACAGGTAAGTGATGGTGATATAGAGGAGAGAACACAGGTAAGTGATGGTGATATAGAGGAGAGAGGTAAGTGATGGTGATATAGAGGAGAGAACACAGGTAAGTGATGGTGGGATAGAAGAGAGAACACAGGTAAGTGATGGTGATATGGAGGAGAGAACACAGGTAAGTGATGGTGATATAGAGGAGAGAACACAGGTAAGTGATGGTGATATAGAGGAGAGAGGTAAGTGATGGTGATATAGAGGAGAGAACACAGGTAAGTGATGGTGGGATAGAAGAGAGAACACAGGTAAGTGATGGTGATATAGAGGAGAGAACACAGGTAAGTGATGGTGAGATAGAGGAGAGAACACAGGTAAGTGATGGTGATATAGAGGAGAGAACACAGGTAAGTGATGGTGAGATAGAGGAGAGAACACAGGTAAGTGATGGTGATATAGAGGAGAGAACACAGGTAAGTGATGGTGATATGGAGGAGAGAACACAGGTAAGTGATGGTGATATAGAGGAGAGAACACAGGTAAGTGATGGTGATATAGAGGAGAGAGGTAAGTGATGGTGATATAGAAGAGAGAACACAGGTAAGTGATGGTGATATAGAGGAGAGAACACAGGTAAGTGATGGTGACATAGAGGAGAGAACACAGGTAAGTGATGGTGGGATAGAGGAGAGAACACAGGTAAGTGATGGTGATATAGAGGAGAGAACACAGGTAAGTGATGGTGATATAGAGGAGAGAGGTAAGTGATGGTGATATAGAGGAGAGAACACAGGTAAGTGATGGTGATATAGAGGAGAGAGGTAAGTGATGGTGATATAGAGGAGAGAACACAGGTAAGTGATGGTGATATAGTGGAGAGAACACAGGTAAGTGATGGTGGGATAGAAGAGAGAACACAGGTAAGTGATGGTGATATAGAGGAGAGAACACAGGTAAGTGATGGTGATATAGAAGAGAGAACACAGGTAAGTGATGGTGGGATAGAAGAGAGAACACAGGTAAGTGATGGTGGGATAGAAGAGAGAACACAGGTAAGTGATGGTGGGATAGAAGAGAGAACACAGGTAAGTGATGGTGGGATAGAAGAGAGAACACAGGTAAGTGATGGTGGGATAGAAGAGAGAACACAGGTAAGTGATGGTGATATAGTGGAGAGAACACAGGTAAGTGATGGTGATATAGTGGAGAGAACACAGGTAAGTGATGGTGATATAGAGGAGACAGGTAAGTGATGGTGATATAGAGGAGAGAGGTAAGTGATGGTGATATAGAGGAGAGAGGTAAGTGATGGTGATATAGAGGAGAGAGGTAAGTGATGGTGATATAGAGGAGAGAGGTAAGTGATGGTGATATAGAGGAGAGAGGTAAGTGATGTTGGGATAGAGGAGAGAGGTAAGTGATGGTGATATAGAGGAGAGAGGTAAGTGATGTTGGGATAGAGGAGAGAGGTAAGTGATGGTAATAATGTCTCTCCCGATGTATCTATATATGAAGAATGATGGAAGTCAGGCACTACCTATTATCTGAGCTTTAATGGCTCCTCACAAAATGTAGACAACTTCTCACTTCCATCTAGAGGAAAGGTTCAATGTAAAGGATTGTAGGAGGGGAATCCTGGAGCAGAGTTATCCCAGCATCTATCCCATTAATAAGAAATTTTATTGGACTCCCTGTGGTGGTCTCTGTCCTGGTCCTCAGTTGGGGTCTCCGTCCTGGGACTCAATGGTGCTGTTTGACGTGGTCCTCAGTGGTGATCTCTGCCCTGGTCCTCAGTGGTGGTCTCTGTCCCGGTCCTCAGTGGTGGTCTCTGTCCCGGTCCTCAGTGGTGGTCTCTGTCCCGGTCCTCAGTGGTGGTCTCTGTCCCGGTCCTCAGTGGTGGTCTCTGGTCCCGGTCCTCAGTGGTGGTCTCCGCACACACAACGTAGAGCACAGGGACTGACCACACACAGTCAGAGAACAGACAATATCAGCTCATCATGTGGCAGTTTGTGTGTCGGACAATATGGAGGCCACAAGGTAGAACTTCAGTCCTGATGTCCCGTCTCACCTGTACATGAGGTCTAAGTCCTCATAATGTGATAATGCCCCAGTCTATGTAGTAAGGACATCGGATACATTAAATATTATAAAAGTCAACATTCCAAATCCTCCATTTCCGGATCATCCTAATATGATTCTTCCATCTTACCGTCATCAGGGCCTCTCTGTGCCCCCCGGACAGGCTGAACCCCGATACTCCGTCCTGTATCCATCGCCTCACCGCATGCTGTATATGGAGGACATACAGAGGATAAACCGGGGAAACCCCCGACACTGCACCCCCCCATAATGACATCTCCACTACCCCCCCCCCCCCCATAATGACATCTCCACTACCCCTCCCCCCCAATACTGATAATCCCCCCCCCCCATAATGACATCTCCACTACCCCCCCCCCATAATGACATCTCCACTACCCCTCCCCCCCAATACTGATAATCCCCCCCCCCCCCATAATGACATCTCCACTACCCCCCCCCCCCCCAAACACTGATATTTCCCCTCCCCCACACTGCACCCCCCCATAATGACATCTCCACTACCCCCCCCCCCATAATGACATCTCCACTACCCTCCCAAACACTGATATTTCCCCTCCCCCACACTGCACCCCCCCATAATGACATCTCCACTACCCCCCCCCCCAAACACTGATATTTCCCCTCCCCCACACTGCACCCCCCCATAATGACATCTCCACTACCCCCCCCCCAAACACTGATAATTCCCCTCCCCCACACACGCACCTTTACTGTCTGCTCCTGGCTAGTGTTGGATTCCTCTGATAGTACAAAGTCCATCAAAATCCGAATATCTGGAGAAGAGAAATATAGGAAAAAACCTTCCATCATCATCTGTGTAATGTGTACCCTGAATCCGGGGGGCTGTCACCCCAACAATGACCCCACCAAATATCTCCTCCCCCTCTATATATAATGTATTATACAGAGTGACATCACCGCTCTCCAGATATAAGATATATTATACAGAGTGACATCACCACTCTCCAGATATAAGATATATTATACAGGAGTGACATCACCGCTCTCCAGATATAAGATATATTATACAGGAGTGACATCACCGCTCTCCAGATATAAGATATATTATACAGGAGTGACATCACCGCTCTACAGATATAAGATATATTATACAGGAGTGACATCACCACTCTCCAGATATAAGAGATATTTTACAGGAGTGACATCACCGCTCTCCAGATATAAGATATATTATACAGAGTGACATCACCGCTCTCCAGATATAAGATATATTATACAGGAGTGACATCACCGCTCTCCAGATATAAGATATATTATACAGGAGTGACATCACCGCTCTCCAGATATAAGATATATTATACAGGAGTGACATCACCGCTCTACAGATATAAGATATATTATACAGGAGTGACATCACCACTCTCCAGATATAAGATATATTATACAGGAGTGACATCACCGCTCTCCAGATATAAGATATATTATACAGAGTGACATCACCGCTCTCCAGATATAAGATATATTATACAGGAGTGACATCACCGCTCTCCAGATATAAGATATATTATACAGGAGTGACATCACCGCTCTCCAGATATAAGATATATTATACAGGAGTGACATCACCGCTCTCCAGATATAAGATATATTATACAGGAGTGACATCACCGCTCTCCAGATATAAGATATATTATACAAAGTGACATCACCGCTCTCCAGATATAAGATATATTATACAGGAGTGACATCACCGCTCTCCAGATATAAGATATATTATACAGGAGTGACATCACCGCTCTCCAGATATAAGATATATTATACAGGAGTGACATCACCGCTCTCCAGATATAAGATATATTATACAGAGTGACATCACCGCTCTCCAGATATAAGATATATTATACAGAGTGACATCACCACTCTCCAGATATAAGATATATTATACAGGAGTGACATCACCGCTCTCCAGATATAAGATATATTATACAGGAGTGACATCACCGCTCTCCAGATATAAGATATATTATACAGAGTGACATCACCGCTCTCCAGATATAAGATATATTATACAAAGTGACATCACCGCTCTCCAGATATAAGATATATTATACAGAGTGACATCACCGCTCTCCAGATATAAGATATATTATACAGAGTGACATCACCGCTCTCCAGATATAAGATATACAGTGAGGAAAATAACGATCGTCTCCCCTGCAGATTGTGTAAGTTTTGCCCCCTTACATAGAAATGAAGGGTCTATAATTTTTATCATAGGTGTATTTTATATGATAGAGACAGAATATCAACCAAAAATGCATAAAAATCACACAATACAAATGTTATAAATGGAGTAAAATAAGTATTTGATCCCCTTAGTAGTTGGTGGAGAAACCCTTGTTGGTGATCACAGAGGTCAGACGTTTCTTGTAGGTGGTGATCAGTTTCCACACATCTCAGGAGGGATTTTCTCTTCTTTACAGATCTTCTCTAAATCCTGAAGGTTTCTTGGCAACTCGAAGTTTCAGCTCCTCCATACATTTTCTATAGGATTAAGGTCTGGAGACTGGATAGGCCACTCCATCACCTTCATGTGCTTCTTCTTGAGCCCCTCCTTTGTTGCCTTGGTGATATGTTTTGGGTGATTGTCATGCTGGAAGACCCATCCATGACCCATCTTCAGTGTTCTGGGTGAGGGAAGAAGGTTCTCCTCCAAGATCTTACAATACATGGCCCCGCCCATTGGGCCCTCAATGCGGCAAAGTCGGCCTGAACCTTTATCAGAGAAACACCCCAAATCATCATGTTTCCTCCTCTGTGTGACTGTAGGGATGATGTGACTGTAGGGATGGGATGTGACTGTAGGGATGGGATGTGACTGTAGGGATGGGATGTGACTGTAGGGATGGTGTGTGACTGTAGGGATGGTGATGTGACTGTAGGGATGGTGTGTGACTGTAGGGATGGTGTGTGACTGTAGGGATGGTGTGTGACTGTAGGGATGATGTGTGACTGTAGGGATGGTGATGTGACTGTAGGGATGATGATGTGACTGTAGGGGTGATGTGTGACTGTAGTGATGATGTGACTGTAGGGATGGGATGTGACTGTAGGGATGGTGTGTGACTGTAGGGATGGTGATGTGACTGTAGGGATGATGATGTGACTGTAGGGGTGATGTGTGACTGTAGTGATGATGTGACTGTAGGGATGGTGTGTGACTGTAGGGATGGTGTGTGACTGTAGGGATGGTGATGTGACTGTAGGGATGATGATGTGACTGTAGGGGTGATGTGTGACTGTAGTGATGATGTGACTGTAGGGATGATGTGACTGTAGGGATGATGTGTGACTGTAGGGATGATGTGACTGTAGGGATGATGTGTGACTGTAGGGATGATGTGTGACTGTAGGGATGATGTGTGACTGTAGGGATGATGTGACTGTAGGGATGATGTGTGACTGTAGGGATGATGTGACTGTAGGGATGATGTGTGACTGTAGGGATGATGTGTGACTGTAGGGATGATGTGTGACTGTAGGGATGGTGTGTGACTGTAGGGATGATGTGTGACTGTAGGGATGATGTGTGACTGTAGGGATGATGTGACTGTAGGGATGATGTGTGACTGTAGGGATGGGATGTGACTGTAGGGATGATGTGACTGTAGGGATGATGTGTGACTGTAGGGATGGGATGTGACTGTAGGGATGATGTGACTGTAGGGATGGTGTGTGACTGTAGGGATGATGTGTGACTGTAGGGATGATGTGTGACTGTAGGGATGGTGTGTGACTGTAGGGATGATGTGTGACTGTAGGGATGATGTGTGACTGTAGGGATGATGTGTGACTGTAGGGATGATGTGTGACTGTAGGGATGGTGTGTGACTGTAGGGATGATGTGTGACTGTAGGGATGGTGTGTGACTGTAGGGATGATGTGTGACTGTAGGGATGATGTGTGACTGTAGGGATGATGTGACTGTAGGGATGATATGTGACTGTAGGGATGGGATGTGACTGTAGGGATGATGTGACTGTAGGGATGATGTGTGACTGTAGGGATGGGATGTGACTGTAGGGATGATGTGACTGTAGGGATGGTGTGTGACTGTAGGGATGATGTGTGACTGTAGGGATGATGTGTGACTGTAGGGATGGTGTGTGACTGTAGGGATGATGTGTGACTGTAGGGATGATGTGTGACTGTAGGGATGATGTGTGACTGTAGGGATGGTGTGTGACTGTAGGGATGGTGTGTGACTGTAGGGATGGTGTGTGACTGTAGGGATGATGTGTGACTGTAGGGATGATGTGTGACTGTAGGGATGATGTGTGACTGTAGGGATGATGTGTGACTGTAGGGATGGTGTGTGACTGTAGGGATGGGGTGTGACTGTAGGGATGGTGTGTGACTGTAGGGATGATGTGTGATTGTAGGGATGGTGTGTGACTGTAGGGATGGTGTGTGATTGTAGGGATGATGTGTGACTCTAGGGATGATGTGTGACTGTAGGGATGATGTGTGACTGTAGGGATGGTGTGTGACTGTAGGGATGATGTGTGATTGTAGGGATGGTGTGTGACTGTAGGGATGGTGTGTGACTGTAGGGATGATGTGTGATTGTAGGGATGGTGTGTGACTGTAGGGATGGTGTGTGATTGTAGGGATGATGTGTGACTCTAGGGATGATGTGTGACTGTAGGGATGATGTGTGACTGTAGGGATGGTGTGTGACTGTAGGGATGATGTGTGATTGTAGGGATGGTGTGTGACTGTAGGGATGATGTGTGACTGTAGGGATGGTGTGTTACTGTAGGGATGATGTGTGACTGTAGGGATGATGTGTGACTGTAGGGATGATGTGTGACTGTAGGGATGGTGTGTGACTGTAGGGATGGTGTGTGACTGTAGGGATGATGTGACTGTAGGGATGTGGTGTGACTGTAGGGATGATGTGTGACTGTAGGGATGGTGTGACTGTAGGGATGGTGTGTGACTGTAGGGATGGTGTGTGACTGTAGGGATGGTGTGTGACTGTAGGGATGGTGACTGTAGGGATGGTGTGTGACTGTAGGGATGATGTGTGACTGTAGGTATGATGTGACTGTAGGGATGATGTGACTGTAGGGATGATGTGTGACTGTAGGGATGATGTGTGACTGTAGGGATGATGTGACTGTAGGGATGGTGTGTGACTGTAGGGATGATGTGTGACTGTAGGTATGGTGTGTGACTGTAGGGATGGTGTGTGACTGTAGGGATGATGTGTGACTGTAGGGATGATGTGTGACTGTAGGGATGATGTGTGACTGTAGGGATGGTGTGTGACTGTAGGGATGATGTGTGACTGTAGGGATGATGTGTGACTGTAGGGATGATGTGACTGTAGGGATGGTGTGTGACTGTAGGGATGATGTGTGACTGTAGGGATGATGTGACTGTAGGGATGATGTGTGACTGTAGGGATGATGTGTGACTGTAGGGATGGGGTGTGACTGTAGGGATGATGTGTGACTGTAGGGATGATGTGTGACTGTAGGGATGATGTGACTGTAGGGATGATGTGTGACTGTAGGGATGATGTGTGACTGTAGGGATGGGGTGTGACTGTAGGGATGATGTGTGACTGTAGGGATGGTGTGTGACTGTAGGGATGATGTGTGATTGTAGGGATGGTGTGTGACTGTAGGGATGGTGTGTGATTGTAGGGATGATGTGTGACTCTAGGGATGATGTGTGACTGTAGGGATGATGTGTGACTGTAGGGATGGTGTGTGACTGTAGGGATGATGTGTGATTGTAGGGATGGTGTGTGACTGTAGGGATGATGTGTGACTGTAGGGATGGTGTGTGACTGTAGGGATGATGTGTGACTGTAGGGATGATGTGTGACTGTAGGGATGATGTGTGACTGTAGGGATGGTGTGTGACTGTAGGGATGGTGTGTGACTGTAGGGATGATGTGACTGTAGGGATGTGGTGTGACTGTAGGGATGATGTGTGACTGTAGGGATGGTGTGTGACTGTAGGGATGATGTGACTGTAGGGATGATGTGTGACTGTAGGGATGGTGTGTGACTGTAGGGATGGTGACTGTAGGGATGGTGTGTGACTGTAGGGATGATGTGTGACTGTAGGTATGATGTGTGACTGTAGGGATGATGTGTGACTGTAGGGATGATGTGTGACTGTAGGGATGATGTGTGACTGTAGGGATGGTGTGTGACTGTAGGGATGGTGACTGTAGGGATGGTGAGTGACTGTAGGGATGATGTGTGACTGTAGGTATGATGTGACTGTAGGGATGATGTGACTGTAGGGATGATGTGTGACTGTAGGGATGATGTGACTGTAGGGATGGTGTGTGACTGTAGGGATGATGTGTGACTGTAGGTATGGTGTGTGACTGTAGGGATGGTGTGTGACTGTAGGGATGATGTGTGACTGTAGGGATGATGTGTGACTGTAGGGATGGTGTGTGACTGTAGGGATGATGTGTGACTGTAGGGATGGTGACTGTAGGGATGATGTGTGACTGTAGGGATGATGTGTGACTGTAGGGATGATGTGTGACTGTAGGGATGATGTGTGACTGTAGGGATGGTGTGTGACTGTAGGGATGGTGTGTGACTGTAGGGATGATGTGACTGTAGGGATGATGTGACTGTAGGGATGGTGTGTGACTGTAGGGATGATGTGACTGTAGGGATGATGTGTGACTGTAGGGATGATGTGTGACTGTAGGGATGGTGTGACTGTAGGGATGGTGTGTGACTGTAGGGATGGTGTGTGACTGTAGGGATGATGTGTGACTGTAGGTATGATGTGACTGTAGGGATGATGTGACTGTAGGGATGATGTGTGACTGTAGGGATGGTGTGTGACTGTAGGGATGATGTGTGACTGTAGGTATGGTGTGTGACTGTAGGGATGGTGTGTGACTGTAGGGATGGTGTGTGACTGTAGGGATGGTGTGTGACTGTAGGGATGGTGTGTGACTGTAGGGATGATGTGTGACTGTAGGGATGATGTGTGACTGTAGGGATGATGTGTGACTGTAGGGATGGTGACTGTAGGGATGATGTGTGACTGTAGGGATGATGTGTGACTGTAGGGATGGTGTGTGACTGTAGGGATGGTGTGTGACTGTAGGGATGGTGTGTGACTGTAGGGATGATGTGACTGTAGGGATGATGTGACTGTAGGGATGATGTGTGACTGTAGGGATGATGTGACTGTAGGGATGATGTGTGACTGTAGGGATGATGTGTGACTGTAGGGATGATGTGACTGTAGGGATGATGTGTGACTGTAGGGATGATGTGTGACTGTAGGGATGGTGTGTGACTGTAGGGATGGTGTGTGACTGTAGGGATGATGTGTGACTGTAGGGATGATGTGACTGTAGGGATGATGTGTGACTGTAGGGATGTTGTGTGACTGTAGGGATGATGTGTGACTGTAGGGATGATGTGTGACTGTAGGGATGATGTGTGACTGTAGGGATGATGTGTGACTGTAGGATGGGGTGTGACTGTAGGATGGGGTGTGACTGTAGGGATGGGGTGTGACTGTAGGGATGATGTGACTGTAGGGATGATGTGACTGTAGGGATGTTGTGTGACTGTAGGGATGATGTGTGACTGTAGGGATGATGTGTGACTGTAGGGATGATGTGTGACTGTAGGATGGGGTGTGACTGTAGGGATGGGGTGTGACTGTAGGGATGGGGTGTGACTGTAGGGATGATGTTACTGTAGGGATGGTGTGTGACTGTAGGGATGATGTGTGACTGTAGGGATGATGTGTGACTGTAGAGATGATGTGTGACTGTAGGGATGGTGTGTGACTGTAGGGATGGTGTGTGACTGTAGGGATGGTGTGTGACTGTAGGGATGATGTGACTGTAGGGATGGTGTGTGACTGTAGGGATGGTGTGTGACTGTAGGGATGGTGTGTGACTGTAGGGATGGTGTGTGACTGTAGGGATGGTGTGTGACTGTAGGGATGATGTGACTGTAGGGATGATGTGACTGTAGGGATGATGTGTGACTGTAGGGATGATGTGTGACTGTAGGGATGATGTGTGACTGTAGGGATAATGTGTGACTGTAGGGATGATGTGTGACTGTAGGGATGATGTGTGACTGTAGGGATGATGTGTGACTGTAGGGATGATGTGTGACTGTAGGGATGATGTGACTGTAGGGATGATGTGTGACTGTAGGGATGGTGACTGTAGGGATGATGTGTGACTGTAGGGATGGTGTGTGACTGTAGGGATGATGTGTGACTGTAGGGATGTTGTGTGACTGTAGGGATGATGTGTGACTGTAGGGATGATGTGTGACTGTAGGGATGGTGTGTGACTGTAGGGATGGTGTGTGACTGTAGGGATGGTGTGTGACTGTAGGGATGGTGTGTGACTGTAGGGATGATGTGACTGTAGGGATGATGTGACTGTAGGGATGATGTGTGACTGTAGGGATGATGTGTGACTGTAGGGATGATGTGTGACTGTAGGGATGATGTGACTGTAGGGATGATGTGTGACTGTAGGGATGATGTGTGACTGTAGGGATGGTGTGTGACTGTAGGGATGGTGTGTGACTGTAGGGATGGTGTGTGACTGTAGGGATGATGTGACTGTAGGGATGATGTGACTGTAGGGATGATGTGTGACTGTAGGGATGATGTGTGACTGTAGGGATGATGTGTGACTGTAGGGATAATGTGTGACTGTAGGGATGATGTGTGACTGTAGGGATGATGTGTGACTGTAGGGATGATGTGTGACTGTAGGGATGATGTGACTGTAGGGATGATGTGTGACTGTAGGGATGGTGACTGTAGGGATGATGTGTGACTGTAGGGATGGTGTGTGACTGTAGGGATGATGTGTGACTGTAGGGATGTTGTGTGACTGTAGGGATGATGTGTGACTGTAGGGATGATGTGTGACTGTAGGGATGATGTGTGACTGTAGGGATGATGTGTGACTGTAGGATGGGGTGTGACTGTAGGGATGGGGTGTGACTGTAGGGATGGGGTGTGACTGTAGGGATGATGTGTGACTGTAGGGATGGGGTGTGACTGTAGGGATGATGTGACTGTAGGGATGATGTGTGACTGTAGGGATGTTGTGTGACTGTAGGGATGATGTGTGACTGTAGGGATGATGTGTGACTGTAGGATGGGGTGTGACTGTAGGATGGGGTGTGACTGTAGGGATGGGGTGTGACTGTAGGGATGGGGTGTGACTGTAGGGATGGTGTGTGACTGTAGGGATGGTGTGTGACTGTAGGGATGATGTGTGACTGTAGGGATGATGTGTGACTGTAGGGATGATGTGTGACTGTAGGGATGGTGTGTGACTGTAGGGATGGTGTGTGACTGTAGGGATGGTGTGACTGTAGGGATGATGTGACTGTAGGGATGGTGTGTGACTGTAGGGATGATGTGTGACTGTAGGATGGGGTGTGACTGTAGGGATGGTGTGTGACTGTAGGGATGGTGTGTGACTGTAGGGATGGTGTGTGACTGTAGGGATGGTGTGTGACTGTAGGGATGGTGTGTGACTGTAGGATGGTGTGTGACTGTAGGGATGGTGTGTGACTGTAGGGATGGTGTGTGACTGTAGGGATGGTGTGTGACTGTAGGGATGATGTGTGACTGTAGGGATAATGTGTGACTGTAGGGATGATGTGTGACTGTAGGGATGATGTGTGACTGTAGGGATGATGTGTGACTGTAGGGATGATGTGTGACTGTAGGGATGATGTGACTGTAGGGATGATGTGTGACTGTAGGGATGGTGACTGTAGGGATGATGTGTGACTGTAGGGATGGTGTGTGACTGTAGGGATGATGTGTGACTGTAGGGATGTTGTGTGACTGTAGGGATGATGTGTGACTGTAGGGATGGTGTGTGACTGTAGGGATGGTGTGTGACTGTAGGGATGATGTGACTGTAGGGATGATGTGACTGTAGGGATGATGTGTGACTGTAGGGATGATGTGACTGTAGGGATGATGTGTGACTGTAGGGATGATGTGTGACTGTAGGGATGATGTGTGACTGTAGGGATGATGTGACTGTAGGGATGATGTGTGACTGTAGGGATGATGTGTGACTGTAGGGATGGTGTGTGACTGTAGGGATGGTGTGTGACTGTAGGGATGATGTGACTGTAGGGATGATGTGACTGTAGGGATGATGTGACTGTAGGGATGTTGTGTGACTGTAGGGATGATGTGACTGTAGGGATGGGGTGTGACTGTAGGGATGGTGTGTGACTGTAGGGATGATGTGACTGTAGGGATGGTGTGTGACTGTAGGGATGGTGTGTGACTGTAGGGATGGTGTGTGACTGTAGGGATGGTGTGTGACTGTAGGGATGGTGTGTGACTGTAGGGATGATGTGACTGTAGGGATGATGTGACTGTAGGGATGATGTGACTGTAGGGATGATGTGTGACTGTAGGGATGATGATGTGACTGTAGGGATGATGTGTGACTGTAGGGATGATGTGTGACTGTAGGGATAATGTGACTGTAGGGATGGTGTGTGACTGTAGGGATGAGGTGTGACTGTAGGGATGATGTGTGACTGTAGGGATGATGTGACTGTAGGGATGATGTGTGACTGTAGGGATGATGTGTGACTGTAGGGATGATGTGACTGTAGGGATGATGTGACTGTAGGGATGATGTGTGACTGTAGGGATGATGTGACTGTAGGGATGATGTGACTGTAGGGATGGTGTGTGACTGTAGGGATGATGACTGTAGGGATGATGTGTGACTGTAGGGATGATGTGTGACTGGAGGGATGACTGTAGGGATGATGTGTGACTGTAGGGATGATGTGACTGTAGGGATGATGTGACTGTAGGGATGATGTGTGACTGTAGGGATGATGTGTGACTGTAGGGATGATGTGACTGTAGGGATGATGTGACTGTAGGGATGATGTGTGACTGTAGGGATGATGTGACTGTAGGGATGGTGTGTGACTGTAGGGATGATGATGTGACTGTAGGGATGATGTGTGACTGTAGGGATGTTGTGTGACTGTAGGGATGATGTGTGACTGTAGGGATGATGTGTGACTGTAGGGATGTTGTGTGACTGTAGGGATGATGTGTGACTGTAGGGATGATGTGTGACTGTAGGGATGATGTGTGACTGTAGGGATGATGTGTGACTGTAGGATGGGGTGTGACTGTAGGATGGGGTGTGACTGTAGGGATGGGGTGTGACTGTAGGGATGATGTGTGACTGTAGGGATGGGGTGTGACTGTAGGGATGATGTGACTGTAGGGATGGTGTGTGACTGTAGGGATGATGTGTGACTGTAGGGATGATGTGTGACTGTAGGGATGATGTGTGACTGTAGGGATGATGTGACTGTAGGGATGATGTGTGACTGTAGGGATGGTGACTGTAGGGATGATGTGTGACTGTAGGGATGGTGTGTGACTGTAGGGATGATGTGTGACTGTAGGGATGTTGTGTGACTGTAGGGATGATGTGTGACTGTAGGGATGATGTGTGACTGTAGGGATGATGTGTGACTGTAGGGATGATGTGTGACTGTAGGGATGGTGTGTGACTGTAGGGATGGTGTGTGACTGTAGGGATGATGTGACTGTAGGGATGATGTGACTGTAGGGATGATGTGTGACTGTAGGGATGATGTGACTGTAGGGATGATGTGTGACTGTAGGGATGATGTGTGACTGTAGGGATGATGTGTGACTGTAGGGATGATGTGACTGTAGGGATGATGTGTGACTGTAGGGATGATGTGTGACTGTAGGGATGGTGTGTGACTGTAGGGATGGTGTGTGACTGTAGGGATGGTGTGTGACTGTAGGGATGATGTGACTGTAGGGATGATGTGACTGTAGGGATGATGTGACTGTAGGGATGATGTGACTGTAGGGATGATGTGTGACTGTAGGGATGATGTGTGACTGTAGGGATGATGTGTGACTGTAGGGATGATGTGTGACTGTAGGGATAATGTGTGACTGTAGGGATGATGTGTGACTGTAGGGATGATGTGTGACTGTAGGGATGATGTGTGACTGTAGGGATGATGTGTGACTGTAGGGATGATGTGACTGTAGGGATGATGTGTGACTGTAGGGATGGTGACTGTAGGGATGATGTGTGACTGTAGGGATGGTGTGTGACTGTAGGGATGATGTGTGACTGTAGGGATGTTGTGTGACTGTAGGGATGATGTGTGACTGTAGGGATGATGTGTGACTGTAGGGATGATGTGTGACTGTAGGGATGATGTGTGACTGTAGGATGGGGTGTGACTGTAGGATGGGGTGTGACTGTAGGGATGGGGTGTGACTGTAGGGATGATGTGTGACTGTAGGGATGGGGTGTGACTGTAGGGATGATGTGACTGTAGGGATGATGTGTGACTGTAGGGATGTTGTGTGACTGTAGGGATGATGTGTGACTGTAGGGATGATGTGTGACTGTAGGATGGGGTGTGACTGTAGGATGGGGTGTGACTGTAGGGATGGGGTGTGACTGTAGGGATGGGGTGTGACTGTAGGGATGGGGTGTGACTGTAGGGATGATGTGTGACTGTAGGGATGATGTGTGACTGTAGAGATGATGTGTGACTGTAGGGATGGTGTGTGACTGTAGGGATGGTGTGTGACTGTAGGGATGGTGTGTGACTGTAGGGATGGTGTGACTGTAGGGATGATGTGACTGTAGGGATGGTGTGTGACTGTAGGGATGGTGTGTGACTGTAGGGATGGTGTGTGACTGTAGGGATGGTGTGTGACTGTAGGGATGATGTGACTGTAGGGATGGTGTGTGACTGTAGGGATGATGTGACTGTAGGGATGGTGTGTGACTGTAGGGATGATGTGACTGTAGGGATGATGTGACTGTAGGGATGATGTGACTGTAGGGATGATGTGACTGTAGGGATGGTGTGTGACTGTAGGGATGGTGTGTGACTGTAGGGATGGTGTGTGACTGTAGGGATGATGTGTGACTGTAGGGATGATGTGACTGTAGGGATGGTGTGTGACTGTAGGGATGATGTGTGACTGTAGGGATGATGTGTGACTGTAGGGATGATGTGACTGTAGGGATGATGTGTGACTGTAGGGATGGTGACTGTAGGGATGATGTGTGACTGTAGGGATGATGTGTGACTGTAGGGATGGTGTGTGACTGTAGGGATGATGTGACTGTATAGATGGTGTGTGACTGTAGGGATGATGTGCCTGTAGGGATGATGTGACTGTAGGGATGATGTGACTGTAGGGATGATGTGACTGTAGGGATGATGTGACTGTAGGGATGTTGTGTGACTGTAGGGATGATGTGTGATTGTAGGGATGATGTGTGACTGTAGGGATGATGTGTGACTGTAGGGATGATGTGTGTCAGTCACACATCATCCCTACAGTCACATCACCCCTACAGTCACACCCCATCCCTACAGTCACATCATCCCTACAGTCACACATCATCCCTACAGTCACCCCATTCCTACAGTCACATCATCCCTACAGTCACACACCATCCCTACAGTCACACATCATCCCTACAGTCACACACCATCCCTACAGTCACACACCATCCCTACAGTCACACATCATCCCTACAGTCACACACCATCCCTACAGTCACACACCATCCCTACAGTCACACATCATCCCTACAGTCACCCCATTCCTACAGCCACATCATCCCTACAGTCACACACCATCCCTACAGTCACACATCATCCCTACAGTCACACACCATCCCTACAGTCACACATCATCCCTACAGTCACATCACCCCTACAGTCACATCATCCCTACAGTCACACATCATCCCTACAGTCACATCACCCCTACAGTCACATCATCCCTACAGTCACACCATCCCTACAGTCACATCATCCCTACAGTCACACACCATCACTACAGTCACACACCATCCCTACAGTCACACATCATCCCTACAGTCACACATCATCCCTACAGTCACACACCATCCCTACAGTCACACACCATCCCTACAGTCACACACCATCCCTACAGTCACACACCATCCTACAGTCACACACCATCCCTACAGTCACACACCATCCCTACAGTCACACACCATCCCTACAGTCACACACCATCCCTACAGTCACACACCATCCCTACAGTCACACCCCATCCTACAGTCACACATCATCCCTACAGTCACACACCATCCCTACAGTCACACACCATCCCTACAGTCACACACCATCCCTACAGTCACACACCATCCCTACAGTCACACATCATCCCTACAGTCACACCCCATCCTACAGTCACACATCATCCCTACAGTCACACACCATCCCTACAGTCACACATCATCCCTACAGTCACACGGAGGTGGAAACATGATGCTTTGGGGTGTTTCTCTGATAAAGGTACAGACCGACTTTGCCGCATTGAGGGGCCAATGGGCGGGGCCATGTATTGTAAGATCTTGGAGGAGAACCTTCTTCCCTCATCCAGAACACTGAAGATGGGTCATGGATGGGTCTTCCAGCATGACAATCACCCAAATCATATCACCAAGGCAACAAAGGAGGGGCTCCAGAAGAAGCACATGAAGGTCATGGAGTGGCCTATCCAGTCTCCAGACCTTAATCCTATAGAAAATGTATGGAGGAGCTGAAACTTCGAGTTGCCAAGAAACCTTCAGGATTTAGAGAAGATCTGTAAAGAAGAGAAAATCCCTCCTGAGATGTGTGGAAACTGATCACCACCTACAAGAAACGTCTGACCTCTGTGATCACCAACAAGGGTTTCTCCACCAACTACTAAGGGGGTCAAATACTTATTTTACTCCATTTATAACATTTGTATTGTGTGATTTTTCTGGATTTTTGGTTGATATTCTGTCTCTATCATATAAAATACACCTATGATAAAAATTATAGACCCTTCATTTCTATGTAAGGGGGCAAAACTTACACAATCTGCAGGGGAGACGATCAGTTTTGCTCCCCCCCACTGTATTATACAGAATTACATCATCTATACACAGTATCTCACAAAAGTAAGTACACCCCTCACATGTTTGTAAATCTTTTCTTCTATCTTTTCATGTGACAACACTGAAGAAATGACACTTGTCTACAATGTAAAGTAGTGAGTGTACAGCTTGTATAACAGTGTAAATGACACGTACCTCGTATGTGAGCCTGACGTGCAGAGGGAGACCTCTCATACAGCCCTGGTTCCCAGAGGAGTTGAGGACAGTGACCAGAGGAGCACAGCGGGGTATGAGTGCCTGGGGGATTCTCTGGAACTGGAGATGATGTCCACTGGGAGACAATGGAACTGGCTGGAGTGTCGGGTGCAGATAAGCTGGATACAAGTCAGTAGACATGTGCACAGCCCAAAAATTCGTTCATTTTCGTTTCATTAGTTTATTTTTTTTTTTTTCGTTTTTCGGGTCATTCGTTATGATCGCGATTCATAAATTCGTTCATTCGTACATTTTTACATTTGTTCATTCGTAAATTCGTAAAATCGTACATTTGTTAATTAGAAAATTCGGAAATTTGTAAATTAGAAGTTTGAAAATCCAAAAACCTGAAAATTCAAAAATCTGAAATAGTAACTAACTATTAAATGATAGGTATTGTAATTTCCTTTTAAATTTGACTGTCAGTGAACATAACAAATACGAATTTATCCGAAGTTACGAATTATCCAAAATGAATGCTGCATCTAAACAAATGGAACGGAACAAGTTGATAATAATAAAACGTTGTTATTATTATTATTGTTATTTATTATTATTAATTCATTACGTTCCATTCCATTTTTTCGGATCATTCATAACTTCGGATAAATTTGTATGTGTTACCTTCACTAACAGCCAAATTTTAAAGGAAATTACAATACCTATAATTTAAAAGTTACTAGTAATTACTAATAGTTAAGTTATTATTAGTTAACTATTATTTCAGATTTCCGAATTTTCGAATTTAATAATGTACGAATGTACGAATGCCCGAATTTACGAATGTCCAATTTTATCGAATTTACGAATATTCGGAAAAAATTTGTTAAACAAGTTTTCGTTAATTCGGATATTCCCGAATTAACCAATTTGTCGAAATTCGTTAAAAAACTAATTCGGAACAAAACGAATTGCACACGCCTACAAGTCAGCAGGCTGCAGGCAAGCAGGGTGCAGGTAAGCTGGATGCAGGTCAGCAGGGTGCAGGTGAGCTGGATGCAGGTCAGCAGGGTGCAGGTAAGCAGGATGCAGGTCAGCAGGGTGCAGGTCAGCAGGGTGCAGGTCAGCAGGATGCAGGTCAGCAGGGTGCAGGTCAGCAGGGTGCAGGTCAGCAGGGTGCAGGTCAGCAGGGTGCAGGTCAGCAGGATGCAGGTCAGCAGGGTGCAGGTAAGCTGGATGCAGGTCAGCAGGGTGCAGGTGAGCTGGGTGCAGGTCAGCTGGATGCAGGTCAGCAGGGTGCAGGTGAGCTGTATGCAGGTCAGCTGGATGCAGGTCAGCAGGGTGCAGGTCAGCAGGGTGCAGGTCAGCAGGATGCAGGTCAGCAGGATGCAGGTCAGCAGGGTGCAGGTCAGCAGGGTGCAGGTCAGCAGGATGCAGGTCAGCAGGGTGCAGGTAAGCTGGATGCAGGTCAGCAGGGTGCAGGTCAGCAGGATGCAGGTCAGCAGGGTGCAGGTCAGCAGGGTGCAGGTCAGCAGGGTGCAGGTGAGCTGGATGCAGGTCAGCAGGATGCAGGTCAGCAGGGTGCAGGTCAGCAGGGTGCAGGTGAGCTGGATGCAGGTCAGCAGGGTGCAGGTCAGCAGGATGCAGGTCAGCAGGATGCAGGTCAGCAGGGTGCAGGTGAGCTGGGTGCAGGTAAGCTGGATGCAGGTCAGCAGGGTGCAGGTGAGCTGGATGCAGGTCAGCAGAATGCAGGTCAGCAGGGTGCAGGTAAGCTGGATGCAGGTAAGCTGGATGCAGGTCAGCAGGCTGCAGGTAAGCTGGATGCAGGTCAGCAGGGTGCAGGTGAGCTGGGTGCAGGTCAGCAGGGTGCAGGTGAGCTGGGTGCAGGTCAGCAGGGTGCAGGTAAGCTGGGTGCAGGTCAGCAGGGTGCAGGTGAGCTGGGTGCAGGTCAGCAGGGTGCAGGTAAGCTGGATGCAGGTCAGCAGGGTGCAGGTAAGCTGGGTGCAGGTAAGCTGGATGCAGGTCAGCAGGATGCAGGTCAGCAGGGTGCAGGTGAGCTGGATGCAGGTCAGCAGGGTGCAGGTGAGCTGGATGCAGGTCAGCAGGGTGCAGGTAAGCTGGATGCAGGTCAGCAGGGTGCAGGTAAGCTGGATGCAGGTCAGCAGAATGCAGGTAAGCTGGGTGCAGGTAAGCTGGATGCAGGTCAGCAGGATGCAGGTCAGCAGGGTGCAGGTCAGCAGGGTGCAGGTAAGCTGGATGCAGGTCAGCAGGGTGCAGGTGAGCTGGATGCAGGTCAGCAGAATGCAGGTCAGCAGGGTGCAGGTAAGCTGGATGCAGGTAAGCTGGATGCAGGTCAGCAGGCTGCAGGTAAGCTGGATGCAGGTCAGCAGGGTGCAGGTGAGCTGGGTGCAGGTCAGCAGGGTGCAGGTGAGCTGGGTGCAGGTCAGCAGGGTGCAGGTAAGCTGGGTGCAGGTCAGCAGGGTGCAGGTGAGCTGGGTGCAGGTCAGCAGGGTGCAGGTAAGCTGGATGCAGGTCAGCAGGGTGCAGGTAAGCTGGGTGCAGGTAAGCTGGATGCAGGTCAGCAGGATGCAGGTCAGCAGGGTGCAGGTCAGCAGGATGCAGGTCAGCAGGGTGCAGGTCAGCAGGTTGCAGGTCAGCAGGGTGCAGGTCAGCAGGATGCAGGTCAGCAGGGTGCAGGTCAGCAGGGTGCAGGTCAGCAGGATGCAGGTCAGCAGGATGCAGGTCAGCAGGGTGCAGGTAAGCTGGATGCAGGTCAGCAGGGTGCAGGTCAGCAGGGTGCAGGTCAGCTGGATGCAGGTCAGCAGGGTGCAGGTCAGCAGGGTGCAGGTCAGCAGGGTGCAGGTCAGCAGGGTGCAGGTAAGCTGGATGCAGGTCAGCAGGGTGCAGGTAAGCTGGATGCAGGTCAGCAGGGTGCAGGTCAGCAGGGTGCAGGTCAGCAGGATGCAGGTCAGCAGGGTGCAGGTAAGCTGGATGCAGGTCAGCAGGGTGCAGGTCAGCAGGGTGCAGGTCAGCAGGGTGCAGGTCAGCAGGGTGCAGGTGAGCTGGATGCAGGTCAGCAGGATGCAGGTCAGCAGGGTGCAGGTGAGCTGGATGCAGGTCAGCAGGGTGCAGGTCAGCAGGATGCAGGTCAGCAGGGTGCAGGTGAGCTGGATGCAGGTCAGCAGGGTGCAGGTAAGCTGGATGCAGGTCAGCAGGGTGCAGGTAAGCTGGATGCAGGTCAGCAGGGTGCAGGTAAGCTGGATGCAGGTCAGCAGGATGCAGGTCAGCAGAATGCAGGTCAGCAGGGTGCAGGTAAGCTGGATGCAGGTCAGCAGGGTGCAGGTAAGCTGGATGCAGGTCAGCAGGGTGCAGGTAAGCTGGATGCAGGTCAGCAGGATGCAGGTCAGCAGGGTGCAGGTAAGCTGGATGCAGGTGAGCTGGATGCAGGTCAGCAGAATGCAGGTCAGCAGGGTGCAGGTAAGCTGGATGCAGGTAAGCTGGATGCAGGTAAGCTGGATGCAGGTCAGCAGGCTGCAGGTAAGCTGGATGCAGGTCAGCAGGCTGCAGGTAAGCTGGGTGCAGGTAAGCTGGGTGCAGGTAAGCTGGGTGCAGGTCAGCAGGGTGCAGGTGAGCTGGGTGCAGGTCAGCAGGGTGCAGGTAAGCTGGATGCAGGTCAGCAGGGTGCAGGTAAGCTGGGTGCAGGTAAGGTGGATGCAGGTCAGCAGGATGCAGGTCAGCAGGGTGCAGGTGAGCTGGGTGCAGGTAAGCTGGATGCAGGTCAGCAGGGTGCAGGTGAGCTGGATGCAGGTCAGCAGGGTGCAGGTAAGCTGGATGCAGGTCAGCAGGGTGCAGGTAAGCTGGGTGCAGGTAAGCTGGATGCAGGTCAGCAGGGTGCAGGTAAGCTGGGTGCAGGTAAGCTGGATGCAGGTCAGCAGGATGCAGGTCAGCAGGGTGCAGGTCAGCAGGATGCAGGTCAGCAGGGTGCAGGTCAGCTGGATGCAGGTCAGCAGGATGCAGGTCAGCAGGATGCAGGTCAGCAGGGTGCAGGTCAGCAGGGTGCAGGTGAGCTGGATGCAGGTCAGCAGGGTGCAGGTCAGCAGGATGCAGGTCAGCAGGGTGCAGGTGAGCTGGATGCAGGTCAGCAGGGTGCAGGTAAGCTGGATGCAGGTCAGCAGGGTGCAGGTAAGCTGGATGCAGGTCAGCAGGGTGCAGGTAAGCTGGATGCAGGTCAGCAGGCTGCAGGTGAGCTGGATGCAGGTCAGCAGGGTGCAGGTGAGCTGGATGCAGGTCAGCAGAATGCAGGTCAGCAGGGTGCAGGTAAGCTGGATGCAGGTCAGCAGGGTGCAGGTAAGCTGGATGCAGGTCAGCAGGGTGCAGGTAAGCTGGATGCAGGTCAGCAGGGTGCAGGTAAGCTGGGTGCAGGTAAGCTGGATGCAGGTCAGCAGGATGCAGGTCAGCAGGGTGCAGGTGAGCTGGGTGCAGGTAAGCTGGATGCAGGTCAGCAGGGTGCAGGTGAGCTGGATGCAGGTCAGCAGAATGCAGGTCAGCAGGGTGCAGGTAAGCTGGATGCAGGTAAGCTGGATGCAGGTCAGCAGGCTGCAGGTAAGCTGGATGCAGGTCAGCAGGGTGCAGGTGAGCTGGGTGCAGGTCAGCAGGGTGCAGGTGAGCTGGGTGCAGGTCAGCAGGGTGCAGGTAAGCTGGGTGCAGGTCAGCAGGGTGCAGGTGAGCTGGGTGCAGGTCAGCAGGGTGCAGGTAAGCTGGATGCAGGTCAGCAGGGTGCAGGTAAGCTGGGTGCAGGTAAGCTGGATGCAGGTCAGCAGGATGCAGGTCAGCAGGGTGCAGGTGAGCTGGGTGCAGGTAAGCTGGATGCAGGTCAGCAGGGTGCAGGTGAGCTGGATGCAGGTCAGCAGGGTGCAGGTAAGCTGGATGCAGGTCAGCAGAATGCAGGTAAGCTGGGTGCAGGTAAGCTGGATGCAGGTCAGCAGGATGCAGGTCAGCAGGGTGCAGGTGAGCTGGGTGCAGGTAAGCTGGATGCAGGTCAGCAGGGTGCAGGTGAGCTGGATGCAGGTCAGCAGGGTGCAGGTGAGCTGGGTGCAGGTCAGCAGGGTGCAGGTGAGCTGGGTGCAGGTCAGCAGGGTGCAGGTAAGCTGGGTGCAGGTCAGCAGGCTGCAGGTAAGCTGGATGCAGGTCAGCAGGGTGCAGGTGAGCTGGGTGCAGGTCAGCAGGGTGCAGGTGAGCTGGGTGCAGGTCAGCAGGGTGCAGGTAAGCTGGGTGCAGGTCAGCAGGGTGCAGGTGAGCTGGGTGCAGGTCAGCAGGGTGCAGGTAAGCTGGATGCAGGTCAGCAGGGTGCAGGTAAGCTGGGTGCAGGTAAGCTGGATGCAGGTCAGCAGGATGCAGGTCAGCAGGGTGCAGGTCAGCAGGATGCAGGTCAGCAGGGTGCAGGTCAGCAGGATGCAGGTCAGCAGGGTGCAGGTCAGCAGGATGCAGGTCAGCAGGGTGCAGGTCAGCAGGGTGCAGGTCAGCAGGATGCAGGTCAGCAGGGTGCAGGTAAGCTGGATGCAGGTCAGCAGGGTGCAGGTCAGCAGGGTGCAGGTCAGCTGGATGCAGGTCAGCAGGGTGCAGGTCAGCAGGGTGCAGGTCAGCAGGGTGCAGGTCAGCAGGGTGCAGGTAAGCTGGATGCAGGTCAGCAGGGTGCAGGTAAGCTGGATGCAGGTCAGCAGGGTGCAGGTCAGCAGGGTGCAGGTCAGCAGGATGCAGGTCAGCAGGGTGCAGGTAAGCTGGATGCAGGTCAGCAGGGTGCAGGTCAGCAGGGTGCAGGTCAGCAGGGTGCAGGTGAGCTGGATGCAGGTCAGCAGGATGCAGGTCAGCAGGGTGCAGGTGAGCTGGATGCAGGTCAGCAGGGTGCAGGTCAGCAGGATGCAGGTCAGCAGGGTGCAGGTGAGCTGGATGCAGGTCAGCAGGGTGCAGGTAAGCTGGATGCAGGTCAGCAGGGTGCAGGTAAGCTGGATGCAGGTCAGCAGGGTGCAGGTAAGCTGGATGCAGGTCAGCAGGATGCAGGTCAGCAGAATGCAGGTCAGCAGGGTGCAGGTAAGCTGGATGCAGGTCAGCAGGGTGCAGGTAAGCTGGATGCAGGTCAGCAGGGTGCAGGTAAGCTGGGTGCAGGTAAGCTGGATGCAGGTCAGCAGGATGCAGGTCAGCAGGGTGCAGGTCAGCAGGGTGCAGGTAAGCTGGATGCAGGTGAGCTGGATGCAGGTCAGCAGAATGCAGGTCAGCAGGGTGCAGGTAAGCTGGATGCAGGTAAGCTGGATGCAGGTCAGCAGGCTGCAGGTAAGCTGGATGCAGGTCAGCAGGGTGCAGGTAAGCTGGGTGCAGGTAAGCTGGGTGCAGGTCAGCAGGGTGCAGGTGAGCTGGGTGCAGGTCAGCAGGGTGCAGGTAAGCTGGATGCAGGTCAGCAGGGTGCAGGTAAGCTGGATGCAGGTCAGCAGGATGCAGGTCAGCAGGGTGCAGGTGAGCTGGGTGCAGGTAAGCTGGATGCAGGTCAGCAGGGTGCAGGTGAGCTGGATGCAGGTCAGCAGGGTGCAGGTAAGCTGGATGCAGGTCAGCAGGGTGCAGGTAAGCTGGATGCAGGTCAGCAGGGTGCAGGTAAGCTGGGTGCAGGTAAGCTGGATGCAGGTCAGCAGGATGCAGGTCAGCAGGGTGCAGGTGAGCTGGGTGCAGGTAAGCTGGATGCAGGTCAGCAGGGTGCAGGTGAGCTGGATGCAGGTCAGCAGAATGCAGGTCAGCAGGGTGCAGGTAAGCTGGATGCAGGTAAGCTGGATGCAGGTCAGCAGGGTGCAGGTAAGCTGGATGCAGGTAAGCTGGATGCAGGTCAGCAGAATGCAGGTCAGCAGGGTGCAGGTAAGCTGGATGCAGGTCAGCAGGGTGCAGGTGAGCTGGGTGCAGGTAAGCTGGATGCAGGTCAGCAGGGTGCAGGTGAGCTGGATGCAGGTCAGCAGAATGCAGGTCAGCAGGGTGCAGGTAAGCTGGATGCAGGTAAGCTGGATGCAGGTCAGCAGGCTGCAGGTAAGCTGGATGCAGGTCAGCAGGGTGCAGGTAAGCTGGATGCAGGTAAGCTGGATGCAGGTCAGCAGGGTGCAGGTGAGCTGGGTGCAGGTCAGCAGGGTGCAGGTAAGCTGGGTGCAGGTCAGCAGGGTGCAGGTGAGCTGGGTGCAGGTCAGCAGGGTGCAGGTAAGCTGGGTGCAGGTCAGCAGGGTGCAGGTGAGCTGGGTGCAGGTCAGCAGGGTGCAGGTAAGCTGGATGCAGGTCAGCAGGGTGCAGGTAAGCTGGGTGCAGGTAAGCTGGATGCAGGTCAGCAGGATGCAGGTCAGCAGGGTGCAGGTGAGCTGGGTGCAGGTAAGCTGGATGCAGGTCAGCAGGGTGCAGGTGAGCTGGGTGCAGGTAAGCTGGATGCAGGTGAGCAGGGTGCAGGTGAGCTGATGCAGGTCAGCAGAATGCAGGTCAGCAGGGTGCAGGTAAGCTGGATGCAGGTCAGCAGGGTGCAGGTGAGCTGGGTGCAGGTAAGCTGGGTGCAGGTCAGCAGGGTGCAGGTCAGCAGGGTGCAGGTAAGCTGGATGCAGGTCAGCAGGGTGCAGGTCAGCAGGGTGCAGGTCAGCAGGGTGCAGGTAAGCTGGATGCAGGTCAGCAGGATGCACACAGCAGGCAGAAGCAAGGTCAGACAAGCCGGGTCATACACAGTGGATCAGTTCAACAGAATCGGCAGGCAAGGAATGGTCAAGCTCAGGCTGGTTTCTGGTGACAGGAGATCAGGCAGGCAGGTAAACAGGATCAGAGTCAGGGAAAGCCAAGGTTCAGTACTAGGTCAGGTGTCGGATGCAGAGAGCTAGGTCAGGTGATCGGATGCTGATTACAGGAACAGGTCACAGGTGAAGCTGCAGATCAAACAGCAAGAGCTGAATGGTGGAAGCCCCTCTTAAAGGCCACTGGGTGCCAAAGCCGCGTCACTGCGTGCAATCTCTAGCGATCGGCACATGCGCATTGGCGCATGCCTGTTCGTTACTGGGTACCTGTTGGTGGGGATGCGCCTGAGCCATGTTGCAGGTCTGGAAGTAGTATGTCCATGACAGTAAATTTGCTGTCCCCTCAAAATAACTCAACACACAGCCATTAATGTCTAAACCGCTGGCCACAAAAGTCAGTACACCCCTAAGTGAAAATCTCCAAATTGGGCCCAAAGTGTCAATATTTTGTGTGGCCACCATTATTTTCCAGCACGGCCTTAACCCTCTTGGGCATGGAGGTCACCAGAGCTTCACAGGTTGGCTGTGTGTTGAGTTATTTTGAGGGGACAGCAAATTTACACTGTTATACAAGCTGTACACTCACTACTTTACATTGTAGACAAAGTGTCATTTCTTCAGTGTTGTCACATGAAAAGATAGAAGAAAAGATTTACACAAATGTCACTGAGGGGTGTACTTACTTTTGTGAGATACTCTATTTGGCTCCCGTTGGATTACCGTATTTCTGTCCCTCGGTCACCAGGCTCCGTGCGCTGCTCCTCATATCTGCCATCCTCAGGAGGACTCCTCCGCACCCCAGTAGTGAAGCTCCTCGTATGGGCAGTCTGAGATCTGAGGACACAGAGATGGAGATACTACTGATTCAATACACAGTAGATCTCCCCCAGTCAATGGATATGATCAGACATACACAGCTCAGGGATTGCCAGCATTGTAATAATCCAACCCATGAGAAATAATAATCCGAGGTGTGACTCCATCATGCTGGAAAACTGATCACAGACTTGTCACAGCCGGGCACTGGAGGATCAGATTGTGATGAGTATCTATCAGTGATGAGTATCTATCAGTGATGAGTATCTATCAGTGATGAGTATTGTCAGGGCTGGGCTCAGCCCTTCCTTCTCTGAGCTGGCTGCTCACCTGCCGGCTAATTGCCAGCTCCCATCTCTCTCCACAGTGACTCACCTGTTGATGATATCCTGCTCGTCAGTCTGCCGCTGTTCTGCCTTAAGCGCCCTATCCATTATTCCATGAAGCGTGTGCTCCAACAGGAAGACAAGGGGGACAGTGTCACTGATGCATGCACTGTCACTGCTCACCATCCTCGTGGCCTCCTCAAATGGTGACAGGACAGTGCATGCATCCCTGATCAGTAGCCACTGGCATGGTGAAAAGAAGCCAAGCTCCCCTGACCCTGTCCTGGTGCCATACTCACACAGGTACTCATTGATGGCCCTCTGCTGGGTGTGCAGCCGCTGCAGCATTGCCAATGTTGAGTTCCACCTGGTGGACATGTCACAGATGAGGCGGTTCTTGGGCAGGTTGCATTCCTTTTGGTCAGCCAGCCGAGCACTGGCATTATATGACCGGGGAAATGACCAGAGACTTTCCTGGCGTGTCTCAGGAGATCTTGTAAGCCCGGGTACCTGCCCAAGAACCGCTGCACCACCAAATTCAGGACGTGAGCCAAACAGGGAACATGGGTCAAGTGTCCCTGTCAGAGGGCGGAGAGGAGGTTGGTGCCATCGTCACATTCAACCATTCCTGGCTGAAGCTGGCTTGGCTTCAACCACCTCTGAGCCCGCCCCTGCAGAGCTGACACAATTTCTGCCCCAGTGTGGCTCCTGTCCCCTAAGCACACCAACTCAAGCACCGCATGGCATCTTTTTACCTGAGTGCTTGTGTAGCCCCTTGAATGCCTACGGAGCACCGCTGGGTCCGAGGAGAAATCTGCAGAAGAGGCCGAAGAGGAAGAGGAGGAGGAAGAGGAAGAGGAGGGGGAAGAGGAAGAGGGAAGAGGAGGGGGAAGAGGAAGAGGAGAGAGCTGTGGCAGAATCACCACTAGCATTTTGGAGGTGTGGTGGTGGAAGAAGCTCCAACAATACTGAACCCTGTCCTGCATCCTTGCCAGCAGAGTCACCCAGTGCGCCATGAAGGAAAGGTAATGTCCCTGCCCATGCGTGCTGGACCCTGAGTCTGCGGTAATCTGCACCTTATCGCTGAGCGCCCTGTCCAACGAGGCCAAAACATTGCCTTCCACATGCCGGTAGAGAGCCGGAATTGGTGGTCCGGCCCTTTTATTCAGAAATATTTCCAGGCGGTTATTAATATGGCGTCTATAATACAAAAACGATACAATCTAGTTTGATCGTTGGGTTATTTTATTTCACCTCACTTCACAATCCAGATCTAGATATAAAAACTCAATAACTCGGCATTTGTTAAAGACGGTGAAATCCTTCCTACCGATGTGCTGGGAGCGAACGTCTGCGCCGATCTTGGCTCGATGGTTCCGGACAATCGATGATAAATGTCATAAAGAAGAATTTCGGTCCAATACCCGGCATGGCTGACAAACATTTAATGATTGGGCATGTTGGTTTGATTGTAAAACCATTTCATTATATTATAATAGGAGATCAGATCCCGGATATTATAATACTCTAATGATA